>JAQGAE010005808.1:0-10836 GCA_034696685.1 Julus scandinavius
TATGCCAAAATGTACTAATTTCGAATAGGGAATCAACTGCGTTTTGATATGCCTTGGTAACGGAAGTCATGTGGCGCTATCTGGTGTTTACTCATAAAAAAACGCATTGCTGATGAAAATTACATTTTCATCATTTTGGTTGACCAGCAGTCAAAATTTCGTGCTATGAAGAATTTAGGGGTGAAAAGTTTACGAATAATTGCAAAAAAAAATGATAAAACTTAAAAATCATGTTAAGCCCAATTTTTTCGGTGTATTAATTCACGCACAGTCACACTGACAAACAGACATGCCAATTAATTATCGAGGGGCTGATCACGGGAGAAAAAGGGGGTAATAATCGAGGATGTCCAGCAAACGAGGGGGCAAAGGTTAGACAACAGCAGCAGATAAAGGTACAGTAAAAAAGACCCCTTGTTTCAGACGCGCAGAGAACAGACAGACCAATGTCACAAAAGTTATAAGTTGAGCCCAGCTTATAGAGGTAGGTAGTGTTAGTGTTGAAACATAGGTTTGTCGGAGAGGCAAGGGGCTAAGGTCAGGGGTCAGGGGAAACAGTACAGGGTGTCCACAGTGATGAATATCATATGAAATTCGACATAGTTTCCAAAAATGTCATCCTTCAAACCAGTTGGTTGAGTTTTCATAGCAAACTAGTCATAGATGGCGCTGGTGGTGGGCCTAATCCCGTATGCCATGATCTTGTTAAAGCATATAGGTCCAATTTCGCAAATTTCGAAAAAAAAATTTAAAAATTACGAAATTTTGAAAAATAAAATTGAAGAAGAACACAACTTGCTCACCTTCTCAAGTTTAGAATCCATATAGAAATATTGGAATATAATTAAAATTCGAATATAATATAGAAAACTATATACTAAATTGAATGAAAAATTCATGACCACAAGATGCGAGTACCAGTCATTGTTCGAATTTTCCTCAAATTCGTTTTCAATATTTATTTATTTTAAAACAGGGATAGTGATGACCTGATAGGATAGGCCGTGTTTTTCAAACACACAAAACAGTACGTAAAATTTCACGGAACATTGAATAAGGAGCCAAAATTGTCACGGCACACCATACATTTTCTGTCAAGGAATAATTTTCATCGCATTTTCAAAAACTCGGATTCTATTTGACGAAGTTTAAAATTAACAATATGATAAATTTAAAAAAATCATAAATTTATATGATATTATTATTGCGAGTTATATAAATTTTGACTTGTATCACAACAAAGAACGAAGTCACCATTGTGACCAAAGAGTAGGACTGTACAATCAGCGCCTCCTACACTGCCTATATGTAAACCCAAGGATGGCTTACTGGAGATTCCAGTAAGGATTCAACTATGCTTCCAGTCAATGGACCCCTGTAGTGTCTTGGGCAGTGGATGTAAAGGGGGTACAGGGGAAACGATGACACAAGCCGCCAGTGCAACCGATATCGCCCATTATTAAGTCGCCGCTACCAGACGCTCAACCCTGCCGTCGTAGATAATATGTACAAGCGGCACACACGTGACCATCTCCTGTAGGAACTCGGTCCGGGCAATGGCCGAGTTAGGTTGGCAAGATGGCCGGTGTGGCCAGTGGAACTCTGAATAACCTGGGTTTCAATTAGTAACTTGGCTGGAAAATACATAATAACCTGAGCTACGCTAGTTTCGTGCTGCGCTACACCTCCTCAAAGTCCTGGGTTCCTGGGGAGTGCGGGGGTGGTGGTTCTAGTGGGTGCAGTGTGCCTGAGTGATAGCCTGCTTCCCTGAAATTCCAAGGATGTGAAAGCTGGGGGGTCAGAGGTCGAGTGTAGGAACAAAGAGCCAGGGGTCAGCTCGACCCTGAATCCATCCAGGGGGGGCCTCGGGATGACAAAGTGTCCAATTTCAGCACTTTCCAGGACTCAAAACGTCCTTGGTGTACGCCATGTCAACACGTTCATGAATTTTTATTTGGAACTTTATTGCTAGGGCAGACATCTTTATTACAATTGTGCATGTGCTGCCATGTGTATTCCAAAGAAGAGTTGCATCGTACATATATAGTTCCGAATACTTGTTCTAGAAATTACAATTTACTTATCCAGTTCTAAGCAAGTTTGCAAAGTTTCTGTCAATATATGAGTGCCATGCATCATTCTAAACAGCGTGTTAACTTTTTTTTTTTTTTTGCAAAACTGATTTTCAAAGAATTTCATGATTTTTAGTAAGATGATTGGAACATGTTTAATGGTTGATCAGGTTATAGTTAAGTCTTGGAATGTGCATATGATGAACGTGTTCAAATCCCATAATTAGTGACGTCTAATCGTTCATAATCTAATCAGTTTTAGCTAATGTTAAAACCCAAAATCATTCCAAATTGGGTAATTTCAAATTACCATTCTGCAAGTGGTCCAATTAAGACAACATCGAGGATTGCCAAAGCAAATTTCGATTAAGATTTTAAAAGTATTCCATTTTTAATAGACATAAGCATCTTAAATTTCACTTAAAGTTAGGGTTACGTCACACGACTGAGGCAGGAGTCACACCAACGAAATCTAGTCCCAATCGCCGCCATCTTTATGTTCTCGCAGTTTTTTCCCAATAATAACAAACAAAACGTCTTTTTTTTACACATATACACGTACACGCCCAGGTGACGTTTCGTTCTTAGAAATGGGAGGGAATTACCCATAAAAAAGCAACCAGCTAAAGATAATAACAAAGGCGCAAACCCCACCCCAAATCGTATTTACAGGATGGATATCATATCAAAGACATAAACGATGCTCAACTTTTAACCGGTTAACCGGGAGGCAGCCAATGAATGGATTTCGAGCGAGGGATTTTCCCCATCTGGCAAAGTCAATATGGGTGATATAGCAATTGCGGTGTTTTGGTGCGTGCTAAGCGCTGACCTGCAACATTCGGTGTTTTTTTTGTTGTTTTTTTTTCGTAAAAAACCAGGTTAACACCGAAAAAATGTCAAAATTTCTTTAGCAGATAAGGTATTGCCAATTGATATGACTGGTTAGTTGGTCACTTTCATTTCGAGCCCTAGGAAGAGAAGCAAGAGCAATATAGGGACATGTACAATGTTCAGATCACAAAATATCAAAAAAACAGGTCTTAGAAGTTTATGACGAATTTTAAGAGAGATTTTGAGAAAATTATAACAGCAAAAATTTCGTCAAAACTTATTTGGTTGCTTTTTAAAAAAATTTAATTGAAAAAAAAGTCTTCGAACCTGCAGTGATTGCCAACTTTTAAGGGCAGTTTAAATTGGATTAAAATCTCATCGTTTTGCCGACATGTCATTTCGCCGACGAATTGGACCCAATTTGCTTAGGTAAAAAAATGGGATCAAATAACATCATAATCAAATTATAATAATTTATCGTAAAATTATTCCATAATGGGAGAATGCGAAATTGAAATTGGCGGGAAACGGTGTCGGCGAAATGGAAATTCGCGGGGGAAAGGTGTCGGCGAAGTGGGTTTTCGGCAAGATTAAACTATTAAGGGCCGGTTGCACCAACAAAGGTTAAATAAAAGGTTAGCTAACCTGAGATTATATAAAACCACGAGTTAACCTCAGGGTTAGCCTCATTGGTTTTCTTCAAGTTAACCAATGGTCAACTGTTAACTTCCTTTGGTGCAATGCTTTTCCTAGTTAACTCACGGTTAACCTTAGGTTTAGCTTAACCTTTGTTGTTGCAACCGGCCCTTAATTAGCAAATATAAACTTCCAGAAGACACATGCTTGATATTAAATTTTAAAAATGCAAGTAAATGTGAAATTATTGAATTATTTCATGAAAAAAAATGAATTTAATATTTTCATATTTTTGCTTTTGTCTTGGGATGCGTTTAATGATGTTGATCAGGTTTGTAACCGTTTCAATTTTTTTTTTATAGAAAAATCATGATATTTTGAATTCCAACTTGTGGTTCTGTGCTTAGGAGTACTCGTTATGTCACCACTTGCATTTTCCTTACCCTTCCCAGGGCTACCAGTTAACTTTTTCCAGTTTTCCCCTGAGCCAATCGGTGGAAAAAACCAGGCGATACACATGAATGGACGACTAAAAAACGGTGACTAAAAATCCAAACGATCTCTAGGCATATACACAGAATCACATCTACATTTGGTTTCACCGAGAACGTGTTTGCTTAAAAATTTTAAATTATTTTATACTTAGGTGGAGGGTAAAGGGGATTTGCTTGACATCGTATCGGATACGATGATGGCGTTTTTCCTAACTTTCCCTGCAGGTCTATGTATAGATATATTTGATTTGAAAAAAATCGGTTTCGTGTCACACGGGAGTAGAAGAGCTACATATCCTAACTATACTACAAGTTGAACTTTTCACTGGGTTGAGACGTGTCACGACATGTTTAAATTTTTTTTTTTCTTATCCCACTTTGGCTCTGGCATCGTATGGAGGAGTCAAAGCCGGCTTGCGGCCCATGGATTCCCTCCCGAAAGTCGAGGGGGGAGAGGATGTGGACCACTCCCCCCTCGTTCTTAAATCTATATGCTCAGCACTGTACATATTTATAAATATACCCTACTAACCCGTTGTTCAAAGGTATACGAGAAATCGCGTGTGAGGTCGGCAAGGTCCTCGAAACGACGCTTGCGAACGCAAAACGGCAAAAAAACGGACGGGAAAAAAACGCACAGGATTTCTACCGAGGGGCGTGGGGGTCGCTCGTCAAGTACCGGGTATTGCACCACTTCCGATTTCTCTCGCATGGCGGCGCGTCGTGTTCGACTATGCGCTTCCCTACAAACAACAACTGACTGAGAACACACGTTAAAAATCTGAAGAAAATAAAACTCACGCGTGTGAACCACGTGGGTCGGGGAGCTCGTGAATCTACCGTTTCTGGGAGAAGTTTGGGAAATTTGGGCAAAAATACATTCTGAAGGGGCCTCTCCAAGCAGAAAACCTTAGCAAGGACTTGGAAAAGTTCAACGAACTAATACAATGTAGTAAAGCTTGATATGTTACAAACATACCACTTGCAATGACGAACATGTTTTTAACATTGTTTGAAACAGATGAAATTCTTCTGTTACATCTAATTGGTCACTTGCAAATTTTTTTTTTTCAGAATAACTTGCTACGTGTTTTCTGCAGGGAGAGGTCTTATGCAAATGTGGGGAAGCAAGAGACATTGAAAACCAAGGCAGTGGAAAGGGGTAGGTAGCATGTGGGTCCATTCCTTTCATCTGTTAGAATCCATCTCTGATGGACCTGATGGTAATGTAGGATCTGCTTAACCCTTTGAGACCAGGTCAATGGTTCATCAGGGACGAAAGGAATGCACCCTCCGCAGCAGCACTGCCTCGAGCGAAACAGATGGGAAATTCCCTAGATTACAAGCTGAACGGCGGAACCCACGATCTCATTATCTTTGTGGTCCGGGCTTCTTTTTTTTTGCGTGGTGCCCTTACTTTCTTCCGGTCGTGTGTGTGTATGGAGACATCTGCCCTTTCCTCTTTAGTTGGCGCTCAGGGGGTGGGAATGGAAAGGGGTGTTGAAACGGCGAATTCGCCCAGCAATTCTTCGCCACGTGGTCTACGGCATAAGTCGTAAAAAATAAAACAACACAACAACAGCGCTTTGGGGTGGGGGTCCGGGCTCTGGGCCACCTCAACTTGGGGCTTTGCCTAGACCAGCGCCGGCCCTCACGTGGCCTCCTTAGAGTCGGTGTCCGTTTCGCTGGCGCCGGTGGCCTTGATGTTCTGGTTGACGACGCACTTGCGCATGTGCTTCTCCAGGGTGCTGGGCACGGAGAAGGGCATGTCGCAGAAGCGGCACCTGTACACGTCCTTGCCGAGCCTGCCGTGCGTCTTCATGTGACGGGTGAGTTTGGAGCTCTGCGCGCACGCGTAGCTGCACAGCTCGCACTTGTACGGTTTCTCACCGGTGTGCGAACGCCGGTGCACCGTCAGGTTGCTGCAGTTCTTGAACACCTTGCCGCAATACTCGCACGTGTCGTTGCGCCGCTGCTCCTTGGGCGTCTTGCCGTTACCGGCGCCGAGTAGACCTGGCGAGAGCACGGGCGGTGGGCCACGCTCCAGGCCACCGTTGCCGTGGTGATGGTGACCGTGGTGATGGTGGTGGCCACCGCCTCCCCCACATCCACCGCCGCCGCCACCCAGCAGCGCCGAGCTACCGCCGCCGCTGGGTCCTGGCTTGGGGCTGTTGGCGTCCGGCAGGCCTAGGGCCTTCAAGGCACTTTCCGACGAGTGTTTGTGGTGGCCTAAGTGGTCGGGGTCGCCGCCCCCGGGGATGCCCATGAAGATATCGCGAGGTGCCGCCACCGCCGGCAGCCAGAGGCCGGCGTAGAGCGAGTCACGTTCGCGTTGGCCGCCGTCCAGCTCCAGCTTGATGCGCTTGCTGGCGCCGAACAGGCTATCGAAAGCGCCCATGGGGCCGGGGTGCACCAGGTCCAACGGGCCACCGAAGCCCTTGTCCTCGTGTAGTCCACGCAGCCCGTTCTCGGCCCCCAGACCTGGGCCGCCACGATGCGCGTCCTGCAGCGCCTCGGCCAGGATGCGGTTCTCTTCCTTGATGCTGCGCGTGGCATTGCTCTCTTCCAGAGCCTGTTTGTAAGCCTCGCTGTAGTGCTGGATGTTGCTTAAACCTATCTTCTCCATCACCTCTCCTAGCAACGACTGGCGCTCCAGGGGCCCGTTGCTTGGATGATGGAGGTGGTGATGGTGGTGATGATGGTGGTGACCGCGGTTGCCGTTGGTGCCCTCGCCGTGACCAAGAAGCGGCGTGGACACGCCCGACTTTGCCGACGTGGACAGGTCCTCAGCGGCCTCGCTGCCCAACTCGTCATCGTCCATCAGTTCCTCCTCGTCTTCTTCCTCCAGCTCGTCTTCCTCCTCTCCACCCGTGTCCACCGAGCCTGGAGCGTCCGAACCTTCCTCCTCCAGGTGGTTGTACTTGCCGTCGCCGCGCTTGTGGGCGCCATTCGAGTCCGGCGTCGAGCTTGCCGACTCCACGCTCGTGTTCTCCGACACCGTCGAGCCGGGCGACTTGTGCTGGTGCGTCTTCATGTGCCGCTTCAACTTGGACGCTTGCGTGCAAGCATGGTTGCAGATGTGGCACTTGTAGGGCTTCTCACCCGTATGCGAACGCCGGTGCACGATCAGGTTGCTCTGGAAGCGGAACGTCTTGCCGCAGAACTCGCACGACTTCATCTTGGGCGTGCCGCCACCGCCGCCGCCGCCGCTGCCGGGACCCTCGCCACCGCCGCGCTGCGACTGCGGAGTAGCCGCCGTCGACGTGGACGTGGGGGTGAGCGGAGCCAGGGGTGGCTGCGGCGTGGACGGTTGGGATGAGGTGGGCGGTGGCTGTGGGCTGGAGAAGGGTGGGGTGAGCTTGCGCGGTGAGGGAGAGGTGGTGGGGCTGGTGGTGCCGGCCAATTCGCGCAGACGTTTGGAGTAGAAGTCGAGTGGCTCGATTCCAGGCAGGCTGAACCGTGGTCGGTCCAGGATGGAGGGCCTCTCGAAAGGGTGGTGGTGCTCAAAGGGTGGCAGACCGGGAAGACCGGGGCTGTGTAACCGGAACTGGTTGCTGATGAGCTCCATGCGGAAGTCGTGACTAGACGGACGGACGAACGGGTGGTGGGCATTGAGGGCCGGCGAAAACTGGCGCTCACCCAGCGGCAGACGCAACAGGAACGGGTGAGGCTCCAGCGGCAGGTGCGGCGGGTGGGGTGGTGGAGGACCCTGGCCAGGCTGCGGGGTCAGTTGCTGCGGTGGCATTGGCCCTTGCTGTTGCTGCGGCTGAGGCGTCGGAGGTTGAGGCGGTTGTGAGCGGTGGGAGGAGTGGTGATCCGAGATGGAGGGGGATGGTGGGATCGGTGAGCTCGGCCCCAAGGAACTACTACTGCTGCTGTCCACGTAGATCTTCATGCCGTGCAGGTTCTGCACGTGCTGCAGCAGCGTCCATGCCGAAATGAACGAGTGCTTGCACGTTGAACATACGTAGTTATTTGGTTCTGAAAAGAGAAATAGGAATTTCGTTTTAGAACATTATCGAATGTACAAATACAGAAATTAAACTTCCTCATCAGATCTCAAACCCACTGTAATTGATAGGGATCACACAGGTACATTAGTGAACAATTCTATACATGATACTAAAACAATCCTAAATTTGGTAAGCGGCTCAATCATTTTAAAGACAATAGCAATGTCTTTCAAAATCGAAAAATGTCTAAATATATTTATTTATTTTAATCGTTCAACACTCAAAGAGTACAGATTTGGCCCAAAGGGTCCTCGTTCATATGTTGGGAATAACAGCACCTCACTTATTCCTCTTGCATGCAAAACACCAAAAACACAATAATTCAGTACTCAGTATCACAGTCATAATCATCTTATAAGCCGGGAAAACAGATTTCCACATATATGCCCATTTATTCGTCCATTGCAATAAAACTTTCAAAATTTTAAAAATATAAACAGTTAAAAATATATGTTTATTTCGACAAGATATAGTGCTGCTTTGCAAGATATAGAAACAAAACAAAAGTAATTATTCAGGTTTTTGACAAAGTTGCCTCGTATGTAAAGCGCAGTCTTCGTCAGAAGTTTCTGTTCCTCTACAGATTGTTCACAGTATTTTGCTTAGCAAGCAGAATTGATTTGATTATTTGAACACAGTGGGCTCCCTAAAAGTTTAGTGGTTCACACTAATGAAATTTATAGTTTTGAAATTCCACGATTTTTCCTAGAATTTCCAACTTTTTCTATAAATCAGCATGTGGTCAACATAATCTGGCCTAACTTATGTTTGCGTACTTGCAACATGTGGCTTTTAACTGCAGCATTGGCATCCCCGTTGCGTTTCGAAGCGACCTCTGGCGAGCTGGGTGATTGATAGGCCTTAGGTCGAACGCTAATTGAAAGGTCAATCGTCCGCCCGAGTGACCTCTACTGGCCGCCAGTCAGATAGGGGCTTACACGTGTCCATATACGATCTTTGCCTCCTGACCACTGACCTCCCAATACGCCCATTAGCGTGCAACAAACAACCTTTTCTGCATTGCAAATGAACTGCCAAAAGGGTTGATGAAAAGACACGATTGAAACGTTGCTTTCCTCTCCTCCTCACGAGGGTCAACCCTGACCTTTTGGAAATCCGATAGCCATCTCTCAAGCCCAGCCAGCAATGAACACGAGCCCTGGGTCCATAAATAACACAGGAAACGGAAACTGTTTGCATGCAAAGCAGCCCTGATAAGGCCGTCGTTTGTCCACTCGACGTGGTGGTCAAGGATATAATGACTCTACCAAGGAGATGAAAGATTAGCAAAAAATAAAAAACGTTGATAAATTGAGCTTTGCAAGGAAGGACAATGAATAATGGCCAACCAGAACGTCATTTATAGATCCGTGCATCGATTACAGGGGTCTCGAATTACGTTCGAAACACCGCATATCACGTGGGGGCGTCATTTGCAAGATTTTCCTTAACAACCGTCTCTACAGATTTTATACAGGACAATAATGAACGATGCTCACAAAAATATGAAATACGCTCCACTAAATATAATAGGAAAAATAAGTTCTGTTTTCTAATACACAGGTCTGGGACATGTACAAATACATGTATATGTCACACATGTCTTATGTGTTGATGACATATTCAAGTTCTACAAGAGACTTGTTAAATTAGACTTGGTAGTAGTTATATAGTGGTTTTCAATATAAAACGCACATATATACTCCGTGAGTCATAAAAACGTAGAACCCAATAAAAAAAATCACAACTTCGTGAAAAATACATCGATTTAAATGAAATTTAGCACTTAAATAGAACAAAAGTGTAGGAACAAAAATGAATTGTCAAATGCGCGCAAAATGTTCTCCGGTGGCAATTACACAAGTCCGGAGAGTAACTCGCCATTCTTTAATTGACGAATCGATTATACACTGGTCGAGTTCAATCCAAGTGTTCTTAACTCATAGCTTCAAGTCTTCAGTATTATTAATCTTCGAATTGTAAACCTTTTCCTGGAGAACTCTCCAGGCGTTTCCCGTTGCAACAGTTCAACTGTTTCTCGAGCACGGTGAGCGGGTGCACCGTATTGTTGAAAAACGAAAAAATTCGAGATTTGTCGCATGTCCGGAAGAAGGTTTTTGTTCCTATACTATTGTTCTATGCAAGTGACACATTTCATTAAATCTAAGTATTTTTCACGAAGTCGCGATTTTTTTTTATTGGGTTCTACTTTTTTATGACTCACCGTGTATGAGCTGTAACAACGTTTGCACTATATATCATGTTTTATGATTATTAGAATATTAAAAAGGTAGACAAAATAATGTGAGCACATTCGTCTTCAATACAGCATCAATTTTGAGTACACATTTTTAACAGTCGCTACCGAAATTTATGCAATTCTTACATTTTCAATTTCATTGTTAGGTGTTTTTATTCGAGCTGGCTGACTGATGAACTACCATAAACTACCACTATCTAAACATAGAGAAGAAAAAAGTCAGTGTTGTCCCTGAACTTATTTTAAAGTAGCTAACAAAACCTCATTCTATCCTCATTCTTTATCTTAATGTGTCTGTACATCCCAGCATAAAGTATGAAAATAAAAAATACAATCAAATCTAACATATTTCCATTATTTAACTTGTATATACTATCTTTCCTACAACAGACCCTACAGTGCGTTTTGTACTTTTACAAAAAAAGTGCTCATTGTATGATAATATTTTACTTAAGCTGGATCACAACCCTATCACTTTCAATGGGTGAAATTTTAAAACACAATTCCAGGCAAACCAAAAGAGATTA
>JAQGAE010005809.1:0-10835 GCA_034696685.1 Julus scandinavius
TTAACTCGTGGTTTTATATAACCTCAGGTTAGCTAACCTTTTATTTAACCTTTGTTGGTGCAACCGGCCCTTAATCACTACATTAGAGAAAACTATACTTGAGACTGACTCAAGTTTATGGGTTGCATCTCCAGTTTTCGACAGAAATGATGTAATATTCCGGCAATCATTATGCGTTCAAATCTGGTCAACCAACAACATATGACGTCACAAAGCAAGGCCGACGGTTGTAGTAATTCTGATTTTTGCAAATTATGCTTTTTATGCCATTACTCACGGTCATTTCTCATCCTGATATCTCAAATAAAGAAATAAAGGAAAAACATTGTATTTCAAGGTCTGTGAGGATATTTAATGCTGCATACAAACATGATCGTACACTACCCTTAAGTTGATGGGAATTCTCTGCTTTAAGAGCACATAAAACCACGTAAATTACATAAAAGGCTCGGAGACAGTTTTAACTTAATTACAACGTTGAACACACGAGTCTTAATTGGTACATAATACAGCACTGTCTAATCAATACCCTTGAAGTAAGAACCTAAGAAGCTCAAATTCAAGACAAAATGCAGAGCAAAGATTTTGAACTTTCCTAGCAATGGCATGGACGTAAGCACTGGCCTTCAAAACCGACTTAGCAGAAGTACAAACAATCACTTAACTACGGTTCTAGAAGTCATAATTAGAAAAAAACGACTCTTGGCTATATACCCACATTCCCATACTCCAAATTATTATGATCTACATACTGCATACGTATATATACACTATAAAGCAAATATAAAAACCACAGAAACCACAAAGAATCATAAAACTATTGAGAATAAAATCCAGGGAAATAACTTAAAAAAGTAGTTTAAGACGTTTTCCCGTTTAAAAAGTCGAATCACATGGTCCCAAGAGTACAATTACTGTATATAATGTAATTTTTCACGTTTAATACGTTTTCCCGCTTAAAAAGTTCGAAAACTCCTGTCCCTTAAAAACTTCTTAGGGGCCATTCAAAAAGGACGTCCTCAAGATGGGCGGGAAAGCCATCATGGCAATCCACTAATGATGATATTTTTAGGTTTTTGAATTCTCTGTTTAATTGTGTTTTAAAGGCCAGTGAAAGCGGAAATGGTCACCAGAAGGGCAAGAAAAAATTCTGGACACCCTACTTAAAAAAAAAAAAATTATGGACGTCTATGAGGGGGAGGGGAGGTCAATTGTTGAAGGAATTTCGGGGACGTCTTTTTTGAATGGCCCTTTAACAAGGTTTCTACAGTAGCATGTGTAAGACTATCATTATAATCCACTCCCCAAATTTTATTCCCCTTTATTTTATTACACACAATGCCATCTTAAATGAAATGCAAATTAGTTGCATCTAATGAGATATTATCATGCTAACAAGTTTACAACAAGTACCAAAAACATTTTATTACCCATCAAATCAAAGACAATGAAGCTTTTAGCAATAACCTCAAGACATTATAGCTATAGTGAAATTATACATCAATAAATTTGAAAAGTTCCTCCTTATTAACTGTGGATGAAGGTTATGACAAAGTCTAAAAAACTGTTTTTTAGATGAAGGGGAAAGTTGGAAATCCAGATAAGATAGTTAACTTCTGGTGCAACCCATGTTTTCCATACCGCACAATGTCAACTAAAATCCCAGTAAACATTCGTATAGAGCAAACAAGACCAGGATTCGAGGAACCACAAAACAATAACGAAAATGTCCTGTTGCACAAATCGCCGAACAAACGTAATAAAACATAGCCATTATTCAATCAGAACGGGAAAACAGAGACATTAAGAGTGTTTTCCCATCACGAATAATCAGATCGATATTTCCAAGTTACTACAGGAGTAGTCACAATCACATCCCAAAATGTTAAAGCTGAAACTTTGTGTTTGTATTCAACTTTGTAAGCAAATCTGAACTTGTACAGATAACAGGTTTGATGCAAAATCGTTAAACAATCATCGGCTTCAAAAAAATGCCTCCCTATTTGCAAGTGGCTTTTAAAAATACAAAAGTTTTCCATTTTTTTTGTTATAATTTGGAAGGAAAGGGTGAAAAACGCAGGCGAATGTGCTGTTCAACCACCTTTTTCTTCTATCAGCGAATTTTAAAGAACCTTTTCAAAAAAAAGAAGTAACTAAAAAAATAAAAGTTTGTATGTCGTGTTGCACTTTAACTTTAACAAAATAAATAAACGTTATCGTTGTGGGAGGGGGAAAAATATGGAAATTATGAAGTAAATCTGCGCTAACTTCAGGCTACAACACAAATTTCTCCCGTCAGTATGTCACGATTAAGGGAAGAATATTGCGAATAATTTGTAAAGCAAATTTTTTATTCCATGTACGTAGCTTATCCAGATTATAATCGTAAAATACTTGCAGTAAAACATGAAAATTAGTTCGACAGTCCCACTTTGCCGACGTCTCATTGCGTCGGCGAATAATTTGGTTAGGTTAGGGCAGGTTATAAAAACACTTGGTTAACATTACATTTTAATAGAATTATAATAAATTATTGTAGAATTATTCTATAATGGGTTATAGTTAGTGGCGAATTGTTCAATAGTTGTGTTAAACACGCGGTTCTGATACAAAAAAAAATCCACAGCTAATTTAGGAATGGCGTATTTTCCAATAAAACAATATCATTCCATTAGTTGATGACTAACACAAATGTTTATCTTAATCTTTAGATTTAATTCCAATATCATATCGCAATGATAGACAAAAGATAGCTAATAAAAGCAAGTCATTAGAAATTGTCAAATAAAATCCAAACTTATTGAAAATTTGACACTATCTGCATGGACTAAGTTTAAAATATGTGTTTTTAAAATGCTAATATAAATACTTCCATTATTTTAATCGGATGTTATGTTATCGTCCAAATTTCAGACAATACGACATAAGCTCAGTTTGATTTCATCCCATATTTATATAAAACTGAACGAGACAGTTCAACTGTCTGAGAACAACTTTCGTAAATCTTTCCCAGAAATTACTTGTTAGGGAAAGTGAATTATTTTTAAAAAAAATCAAATTCAAGGAAAGACAGTTTTGAAAAACCATCTTCAAAGTTCTTTTCTGGCGCTATCAAGAGAGGGCAAAGGTCCTTGAGTCCATACCTCAGACAATACGAAATAAAGCTCATTTCAATGTCATCCCTTATTTATATAAAACTGAACAAGACAGTTTATAAGACACTTAAAAGATAAATGTGATATGAGAACAACTTTGGTAAGAATGTCCCTACAAATTCCCAAGTTTTCAGTCTTGAAAGTATAGGTATATAATTACGTGTTAGAGAAAGTGAAATTAGTTATGTCAAAAATTCAAATTCATGGAAAAACAGGTTTCTAAAAGTTTTTATAGTCGGCGCCATCAAGAGGGCAAAGGTCATTGAGTATTTTTTTTTAGGAAACTGAAGGTAAACAGCAAATTATCACGTTCTTATTATGATGGAAAGATGTTTAAAAATTACCTCTTCAGTGGCGTCCGAAGGAAGATGCTTGAATCTGAGGACTCGCCTGCTATGAAACTCTTGTTTTGCTTTCAAAATGAGTGTTGCAAATTCAAAATTGCCGTTGCTAATAGATCCAGCGCGAGGCGAGTGTCTTGCTTCGGATTTCGCATCGGAATTTTGAGACGAAGTAGAAATAGTCTCCCAGCTGTCGATGAATTCGAGGTGTTCATTGGAGAGAAAACTCTTGGGTTCTTGGTACATGTTTTTCACGTCCATGTTGAGGCGTGTTTCGTGGACACCGATGAATACCATTCACTTTTCCCTCTCAAAATTTCACTCGCGCATCATTCAAACCTACGAGCGCATACAACAACTAGTTCAAACGACGGAAAAAAGACGAAAGAAAACGTTGGCGACCTTCGCAGCACGATGCTAGGCCATCGAATGGGGGGGGCGAGCCGATTGCCATTGAGGGATCAGTGGCATTTAAACATTATCCCAGCACCTTTTCTAGCATCGCCATCTAGTGGCCGATATTGGAAACTACTAGTTTCGCAATTTTGTTTTCAATGTTAAATACGATTCTAGTAAAAAAGTTTTTCAATCTTAAAAATGCCGCAATATAAATCGGTGGAAACGTTAAGAACGTTTTGTTTACGCAGCATCGTAAATAACTTCAACACTGAGTGGTGTCCTGACTGGCAAACCTGGCGTAAAATAGATGACATTACAAAGTTTCCTCCTTTGGTTGGACCTATCGCGAATATTCGTAAGCTTTGTGGAGTGAAAATCGTGTAATAATTTAGTTTTGCGAGCAAATTAGCTAAATCCAGCTTAACGTAGATGGCTGGAATGCCATAGGCTATGCATTGCATTCCAGCCGCTTAAGGCTGTTCGGCCACCTAGTACGTGACAAATGAGACTATCTACTGATATTTCAGGGTGGTCCAACACGCCGTCTCAAAAGCTTTTTTGACAGACCTCAGCAACATTAAGGAGAAAATATTAAAGGCTTAAAAATTCAAATTGGATCATTATTAACATTAATTATTGCTATACAATTCAATTTTTGCTGTACATAAGCGTTTATTTGCGGAAAAAAATATAGGTAGGCTAGCTATACTGTAATTAGAAAATGCGGCCATGGGTTCTTTGGCAGTTAACTTTCAGCCCATTTTAAAAGTTGGACCACCCTGCTATATATCTAATTCCTTCATTACAAATTTGAGACTAAATTTAATTTGAAAATAAAAAAATAAAATAACTTACATTATTGATCAATTACTGTATAACAATTATCTAGAAATCCGTAGTCGTGTGTGCTTATAAGCATGCATTTGCATGTAGACGGCACGAAACTCTTCTGTTAGTTTTGACGTATTCTTGTACTTTTTTCACAATGAAAGAACTTTCTGCGATTTTTGCGAGAATTGGATTTGGGCATTTCGAATCCACTTCCCCAGAATTTCAGCAAAGCATTAGTTCTATCGCTGTAAAGCTAACCCTCCTCGTTTTGAATTTTTTTGAAAAAAGCACGTCAGGTAGTTCTTTTGCCTGGCCGGTTCTTTCACGTTTTTTTAATTATTTCATTTAGCTTCCATTCTGTTGGAAGATTTAATAGAATGTATGAAGGAAAAGATGCTGTTGCGACGGCATCATTTGCACTTCCTTATCAGGGAAAATCTGGAGCGGATCAATTTGGCATCTGGCGTCAGCGACATCTATTTTGCCATAGAATTTATATGCCAAAGATGTGAGGTAACAAGGATTCTGCATGGAGCCTTTCCCCTTCTTCCCCCCATGGGATTCGTATTTTGACCATTTCGCCCATTGGTCATTTAGAAACTGCGCCACCTGAGCCTCTCTTATCAGAAGCAATTGCCTCCCGACGCCTTGCTCAAGCTAGTTCAGCACATCCCGTTTATCCAAACGCTGGACTTGCAGAGCACTAGCTGCATGAACCAGGTCTTGGAAGTGGTGGGGTCCAAATGCAAAGACCTGCGCAGCCTCAACGTGCGTTCCTGTCCCGTAACCGACTACGGCATAATCGGACTATGCACGGATTATAACGATGGAGGGTCAATCAAGTGCCCGAAACTGGTGAAGCTTTTGGTGGCAGACACGCATGTCACTAGCAGAGGAGCTGCCCATGCCATCGCCCACCTGCCAAGCCTCAAGGAGCTCGATTTTCCAGACATGTTCAATGCAATTGATTTGATTGGCATGGAGGAAAGCTATACCAGCGTGATGGACAGCAAAACCACATTTGGGATATTGCAGTTGAATTCGAAGACCGATTCTTTGTACCCCGTTACGCCTGAAAAACTGGATTTGACCTTATCCTTGTGCCCCAACATTGCGATGGTCAGTCTCGAAAACGTTGATATTACCAACGAAGGTCTTCTGGCTGTTGCGCAATTTAAGAACCTCTCAGAACTTCTTCTGGACATGGGAGGCAGCGAAACGATCACTTTTGCCACGGGTATTTTCCCGCTTCTCGAGTTGTGTGGCCCTGCACTCAGAAGACTGCAACTCTCAAAACTGGATGATGTGGATGTAGAAGCTGTGGGTAGGACCTGTCCACGATTGGAGGACCTCAGTCTTCTTCGCCTTTCTAGTTATCAACCATCCCTTGCCGGTGACAGTCTGATTTTCACGAAACTCCTGCAACTGGAAGTTAAATGCAAGAGGTCAACTGATCTCCCAACAGCGGTTTTGATGCAACTTCTCATGAACTGCAAGAGAATAGACAAGATCAATCTTCTGCGGTGTGACTGTCTGACAGGGGAATTCATTGACATGATTACCACAATTAACCCTCTGAAAAACCTCGCTATACTTTATTTGGAAGAATGCGATGAGATTACGTTGGATGGCATTGCCAAACTTCTGTGTTTGGAGAACTCCTTGTCTTACCTTCGTATGTGGTCTTGCGGGTCGATAACCGACGTGGATTATGCGCTGCTCATGGAAGCTATCCAGCATAAAAATTTTAACTTCAACCTGGATTATATGGCTGGTTTTTTGCAATACTAGGATTGACGCGTTTGTCTTGTATTATGATGGTTTGAAAATAAATTTGGAAAAGGTTTTGCATGTGCTCATGGCTAACGCGTTCTTTAAACAGCATTACAGAAATTGACGATGCCGTGGAATTCATTTTCCTGAATATATAGTGGAATCATGTGCAGAAATAAAGCAACAAACAAATTCAGAATAACAATATTCAGGAAATTAAACTTATCATTACTAAATTTAATTTAACACAGTCAGTATAAAGTAATGCATATTTTAAAACAACAAGGATTCATTTCCCTTAAGACATTTCATATTTTAAAACTTACTGTGTGAAGTCAAATGGCTCAAATACTTTCTTAAATTCTGTTGCCATTCGGATTTCTTCATCCTTAGAGGCAGGGCACTCCCTCCAATCGACTTTTTCAGGGAAATTTAATAAGGGTGGGCTAGAAAGTACTTCGCGTCCAAACTGCAGAGGAAAATGTTTGCGGATTCTGTGAAGAAGTTTGTCGCCGTTGGCCAATTCGACATAAAAATAAGGTGCACCAGGATTCACAATCTGAAAACAATTCTCAATTTATGTTCCTATTCCCCATAGAATAAAAGAAATCTTCAAAGTGGATTCTATAGCAATGATTACCTGTTTAAGATCGGAATGTACAGGGATTTCGTCCAGAGTAATCGACTGACTATCGGCAATATCCAGAAAGGTTTGTTTGATTGCATGAGATTTGCTCTCTGGAATTGGTACCACCTTAAAATATAAATAATTACATTATTTTAGAGAAATCCTTAAAAAATGTAAACTTCAGTTAACATACTTAATTCACTTATTTTCTAATAAAAATTATTCTACGTGCAAATTACTCCAATCTTTGATTAGCGAAAACTGACAATGGGCACGTTCAGAGACAATCCCCGGGAAGTATCAATCACTAACCACTTCCCTTAACGCTTTGGCCCGGGATCTGTTTTTCTCTCCACAAAAAATCGTCGATCACTACTGATCACGCCAGTAGACGATATGCAGCCGAAAATCCCGGTAGTGTTCCCACAATGTTCACAGCCATTCTTCCCGGGAGTTTATCCTGCTACTAACCGATTACTTCCCAGGGAGTGTCTCAGAACGCGCCCAATGAACAGTAGCCAAAATATTTCAAGAAAAAAATCCATACCTGTATTTGCAGATGATGAGATTTATAGTTGCGTTCAAAGAAGACAACAGTTTTTCCCTGACTTTTATAACATCTCTTCAATGCTATTTTGAAAGTATAAGGCAATTAAAGATAAATAAATTGAAATAAAGAAAAGGTACAGCAATTAATAAGCTATAACATTTTAAAGGATATGAATTTATTTCTTCCAGAGCTTCTTCGTCTAACCCAATTGTGGATTGGCAATGGCCAATAGGTAAGATTAAGACGTGATCAGATACCAGGCCACCTTTTGGCAATGCTAAGTAATTCTAAAAGCAACTAAGTCATTAGTACAATTGCAAAATAAGAGAAAATTTAACCCTTATTTAACAGCCGGACGTACGTGATCTCCAATGCTAACCACCAAATGTTTTTCAATTTGTGGACTTTTGAGACAGAACCAACAAGACGATAATGGAGGAACTAATGCAGAAACGTGATAGGAAATAAAATTGCATTAATAAAATCAAATCATATAGCATTTTAAGATGGAAAGTTGATGCTCACGTGTGGTTTTCGGCCTTTTATTAAACTGCTGTTGTCTGTCATTTCCCCGTTTTCCTCCTCTCTGTGTTCTGTTATCATTCTTGGGGTTTAAGTCATAGAAGAACTGTTCTTGAGCTTGTTTTGCGCCCTGCGAAACACAAGTTATATTTTTAAAACTTCTAAATGAAAAAATGCAGTTCTGATAACAGTGGCGGTTAAAGAGAAAATAAGTGGGGATGCTGAGGAGCAATGCTGTGAAGCACGCCAGTCGTGACTGCGGGAGCGACAGTCCTCTCTCTCTCTCTCTCTCTCCCTCGCAGCCTAGCGTGCAGCTTCCAATGTGAGCAAGCGCAAAACAGCCAAATACCGCGTCACTGGAGCTGTGAAACGCACAGTTGCATACAAATTTTTAAAAATCTTTTTTCATTAACTGGGGGATGGCTAAAGAGTTAATCAAATAAATTAAAGAATAGATTAAGAATAAATTAAATTGGAAAGAATTAAAGAAAAAAACTCATTATATTAAACGTTATCGAGGATATCCAGTGATTGGGGATGGTGCCTATGCACAAGCCGCCATTTGTCTTTAGAAATAATTAAGTCAAACATGTCATGAATATTTAAAAAAAATAAAACTAAAATTACACTGCTGAAAATTGTAAAAACAAACCACAAAAAAAACTTGTGGATTCGCAATGACTTACAGACTGCTGCTTACTGATCATTTCGTCAAACTGGTAAGGGCATTCAGTAGTGTTATCTGGTTGCTTGATTAATTCACTGTTATCCATTTTGTCCATTGGTGTTACACTAAAAGCATAAAGCCACTTAGGGAAATAAAACAAAAAACACAGATGCCATTAACCATTTTTAAAGAGATTTTGAATTCCATTAAAAAGAAACTTATTAGTACACTGTTCTACCTTTCTCTTAGCTAAATTTCCCACTTTTGCTAAAGCGATGAATCTGGTTATATGTTTCGCTCCTTCCATTAAAACTCTGTGGTTTCTGTATGGTAAACGTTCGTAATGTACATCTTCTAATGCACAAAAATGATATCGAGGCTTCAATGCTAAAGCAAGCTGAGAAAGTAAGGCTGAACCATTGGAGCTAGGATCCCCTTCCTCCTGTAAATATTTTGCAAAAAAATTGGACCATCCATTGCAAATATTACAAAGTTGTATTATTGCAAAAAAAAAAAATATTGTACATCCAAAATTTAAAGCAAGAAATTACAACTTACAGGCAATGCAGCATATTTCGTCACATCTTTAGGCCAATGAGATGACAATAAGATGTCCACGCCTTTATATTTTGGCCTACTAAGAATGGAATCTCGAAATTCTGCGGCTTCTTGTGCTGAAAAGCAGGTCCTGCTTGCTTGATCATCTTTGCTTTCTGTCCCGCTAACATAAGCAAGTTGCAGACCCGAACTGCCAGAGAGCAATCCTGTCTTTCCTGTAACCAAAAACTGCGCTTTAGCTAAAATACTTACTCGATACATAAAATGTGGAATTTGGTGTACACGTTACCTACCTAAATAAGTAACGTTTTCACATAGTTCTGATCCATCTTTATTTGGGTAGTTTTCTATATGCTCAGCCTTGTTGGGACCCAAAATATAAGTTGGAATAATCACTATGAATAAAAAAGGAATGTATGAGTTTTCAGTCTGGAAAAAACTTTTAAAATTCGATATACGATTATTAACGCCAGGTTTGCGGACATAAGCGCAAAAGAACAAAACCCCTCTAAACTAATATCGTTGGGACCGGGTGCTTGCTATTAGTTAGAGGGAGATTAGATTGACTTGGAATCGGCAGTCTGTATTAGTTTAGAGGGGTTATACTGTACATGATAATTGCAGATATGAATAGTATGCATCAACACACCTTTAGAAGGTTTATCAAGGTATTCTTGCCATTTGCTCTTGTTAGAACCAAAGAAATTGCCAACACACAACAGCATCTGAAAAACAGAGATTGACATGATTTGACACACCCTGTAGCTTGACACTACGTACTTAGGCGGGGATATTTAAAATAACGTACCTCAAAAGGTCCATTTTTTTTATTAACAGCACCCACTCTTTTAAACAACTCGTCAAACTGACCTTCAACATCGCCAGCCACTAAACTAAATACATAAAATTGAAAAATACGTGAAAAATGATGGGAAAATGCAACCAAAACTTCACTTCATCGTCTGCTTGAACAAATTAGGCTTATGTATCGGCACGTAAATTTGCAAATTACAGCAATGATAATGTGTGGAAATAAATTCATAAGGTAAACCAATACACAGAATTGCTATAATTTATAATAGTAATCAAATCCAACGCTAAATATGCCTAAACCTTAAGAATATTAACTGAACAAAAACCCACTTACATTTTCAACGCCATGATGACTATAAAGAGAAGGGTCGTTCACGAAGTCTGTGCTGTCTGCCCCAACATCAATACACAGGGCTTCGAAAATATCAAGACAAAAATTCTTCAAAAAAAATATGGACCAAAATTTCATCAAACACAATCACATAATTTATTTTTATACCCAATATCGAGACATCGTTAATTTCACATAGGGGTGATCCATAAATTTTGTCACACTTTTTGCCTCTTTTTAAACACCCCCCCCCACCCCTTTGTCACA
>JAQGAE010005810.1:0-10835 GCA_034696685.1 Julus scandinavius
GCTTTATTTAGACATTGTACATCTTTTTTTTATTATTAATGTGCAATTGTATACTGGGGTTTACCCGATGATTGACTTGTTAGCGTGAACTAAGAGACTTTGCTGTACAAGTTTGTATTTCATTCTGACACCACTTTTAATTTTAGAATTGAATTTGAACTTCATATCTAACGTTCATTTGATATCACTGCTAGCTAGTTGTTCATTAATAAACTTTCTATCCCGTCAGTTTGGACGTCTGCCCAGCACGTGAAGGGTGCCTGTTCAGTATATTACACAAATTCAAATAACATTTTATTGGTTCATTTCCTAAGGTCAAGTTGGTCATTTAAAATGTAGTTTTTTATGCTTTAATAGCATAACCATAAATAAATGCCAATACATACACTATTTAAAAGCACTTGCATGTTGAATTCTATGTTTTTAATTAAAATTACCTCCACAAAATCGGAACTCAAGTAATCACATGGAAATTTTAACAGCTGATTTACGTTTCTAATTCAAGGAATACTTTGGTAGTTTATTGTTATAGATAACAAAATACTCAACACAAGAATGCCAGAAGGCCTTTTTTTTATCTCAAACATTGACCTAAATCTGTATATGTAATCTCCTTCACAATATTTTTCATTAATAATAAGTTGCGTAATTGAGAATTAAAACGTCTGGTTGCAGGTTGAAATTTGATTAGAAATCGGTAGGCTACATATGCACAATAAAATAATACCTCGTCATCTACTTTGCTTTCATAAAAGTGGATTTGGCTGGTGGAAACCTTCCGCAGACTACTGCAACTGGTTGCCAGTTAACATCGTTATTTTTTTCAAGGTTATGCTCAAAGACTGTCTGGTAATGAGGCCACTTGTTTTTACACTTAACTGATATAAATGATCTCATAATAATCTGTTACATTATTATCAAAACAAACTGATAGAAACAATAACCCGTTTCATTATTTGTTTTGATTTTAGGGAAAAAAAGCCACTTATTTGAATAAACTATGTTCCCTGCACAAAATAAATGGAACCTTAAATAAGAGTAGCGAGAGTACCTTAAACTGTTTTTCACAAGTTGACTATACTTGGCATGCACAGATATGTTACTAGATGTGTCCTCTGATTTTTTTAAGCAACGGTCTGAGATATTGGTTGGAATAATCATGTGCTTCGTTTTTTTCAGGTATCAAAAACCTCCCCTGTTTTATCTGCGTTTTTCTTCAGAACCCTGTCAGACAGTACAGTAGGTGTTTTGTTTCATTCATACACACTGCACTTTGATTGCTGTAATTTTATATAACTGAATTCTGAATTTATTTACTTGATTTAATGTTAGGATCTCAAAGATGTGTTAGCTAGAAAAATTCCTGAGCAGCAGAAAGTAGTAAAAGAATTTCGTCAGAAATATGGCGATAAGATCATCGGGGAGATATCTGTGGATATGGTAAGTGCGTTTTTGCCTCGAAGACAACATACCCTATCCTTGCTAGTAACCTGAGCATTAAGTTAATTTAAGTTGCATTAAGTTTTAAGAACTTGAAGTTAGTGCATGTGAGTGGTTTTCTATTACTGAAATTTAGTAAGCCAAGAAAAATTACGACTTCTTACAGGTGTACGGAGGAATGCGGAGCATGAAAGCTTTAGTAACGGAAACCTCCGTCCTCGATCCAGAAGAAGGAATTAGATTTCGTGGCTTTAGTATTCCAGAATGTCAGAAGTTACTACCAAAGGCCAAAGGAGGCGACCAGCCATTGCCAGAAGGATTGTTTTGGTTGCTGCTGACTGGAGATGTTCCCAGCGAAGAACAAGTATGCACTTTTATTACACCCTAAGCAATTTCGCAGCATAGCCCTCAATTTCTCAAGTTCACATACTGTTTTTTATTCCACACAGGTAAAGGCAGTATCAAAAATCTGGGCTACTCGAGCTGATTTACCATCTCATGTCGTCACCATGCTAAATAACTTTCCAAGTAATCTACATCCAATGTCGCAGTTCAGTGCGGCTGTAACAGCTTTAAATAGTGAAAGCAAATTTGCCAAAGCATACGGAGATGGAGTCCATAAAGCAAAGTATTGGGAAGTAAGTAGATTATATTGTACAGTAGAATCCGCTGAAGTAGTTTTCCCCGTTTAGCAAGTCGAATTTTTGCTGTCCCGAAATAAATCTCATAGGATTAATGTTAACTTTTCCCTTGTATAAGGTTTCTCCGCTTAAGACTTTTTCTCGTATAAGTAGCAGAATCTCACGGTCCCAAAACTACAATTATAATGTATTTCTTCCCGCTTAATAAGTTTCCGAGTCGCAATATATGTATCGCTCTACCAATATGGCGATAGACTGAAACAGACTAAGAATTCGCTGATAATCAACTTCTACAAAGGAATAAAAGGAAAAGATTTATCACTTAAATTAAAAGTGGAAGCTAATCACACCTTTGACCCGAGTGGAATTTGTGCAGCAATTGAATATGCCCTTTACTACACGGGCAAGGGAATAATGAAGAAAAGGAGTGGCCGGACAATTATAATTTCAAAATCATAGAGTTGAGTTTAGGTTAGGTTGGGTAGGTTTCAGCTCATGTGAGCTCTTGTCCTAGAACCCAAAAGGGTAATTTCTCAACTGAAAGATACTCAATGTAATATTAAAAGAAAACGTTCATAATATGTATTAGGTGTTATTTCCATATGTTTAATGTACTAATTATGAGCGTATAACTTTTTCCACTTAAAAAATTTAAAAGCTCAGCTCCCTTGAAAAACGTATTAACAGGGTTGTTATTGGTAAATTGATATAGCAATAATATTTCTAGAAAGGCATCCATTATAGCTTTTGTATTGGTTTAAATTTCAACATGTAGTTACGTAGTAAAATATTAAATATCTGAATTATTGAGAAATCGTTTTGTCTAAACGATAATATAAAAACTTCCTTTTTGTTGAAAGGCTTCCAAGAAATTTCTAGCTTATACATGTTTTTCTTGGAATGTTCATGTTTAGTACGTTTACGAAGATGCAATGGACCTTATTGCCAAGTTGCCAACAGTAGCAGCTACGATTTACCGAAACCTGTACAGGGATGGGACAAGTATTGGAGCTATTGACGTCAACAAGGACTGGTCAGCTAACTTTGTATCCATGCTTGGCTACGATAATCCTGAATTCGTTGAACTGATGCGACTCTACCTCACCATTCACAGGTGATTTCTATTCTTCACTTGCCGATTTGTACTTAATTCAAAATCCATTCATGAAGCAAAAATGAGGATGAAAATTGTCAAAGAAAATAATATTAATTGCCTTACATGCTTTTCGATTAACTTTTAAGTGATCACGAGGGTGGCAA
This sequence comes from Julus scandinavius, assembly GCA_034696685.1. Lineage (NCBI taxonomy): Eukaryota > Metazoa > Arthropoda > Diplopoda > Julida > Julidae > Julus > Julus scandinavius. Next base: position 3,342 of record JAQGAE010005810.1, read on the forward strand.
CGTTAGCGCACATACAACACATCTGGTTGGAAGTGCATTATCCGATCCATATCTTTCTTTTGCGGCTGGTATGAATGGGCTGGCTGGACCTCTCCATGGACTGGCTAATCAAGTGTGTTGCACTACTTCTGAAATTCAACTTGCATTTACTTACTTCTGTTTTTGGAACGAAATTTGATTTTCAACTTTTCTACTTTAGGAAGTCTTAGTTTGGGTCACCAAACTGCAGAAAGAAATCGGAGTTGGAGCAACTGATGACCAACTTAAGGAATTCATCTGGAAAACGCTTAAATCTGGACAAGTGAGTCACTTGCTTTTCACGAGGAATATTTGTACAAAGTGTACTCTACTATATATATTAAAATATGTCTCAATCTTATTAGGTTGTTCCTGGCTATGGTCATGCAGTCTTGAGGAAAACAGATCCTCGCTATACCTGTCAACGAGAATTCTGCCTAAAGTATCTCCCCAATGATCCACTATTCAAGCTAGTTGCCCAATTGTACAAGCTTGTACCACCAATTCTTACTGAAACTGGAAAGGTGAAAAACCCATGGCCGAATGTAGATGCTCATAGTGGTGTGATTTTACAGGTAAAATTGATATTTCGTAGATTTTTTTCCCATTAGCTTGATCAAGTTATGAAATTGCTGTTGTTTTTTTTCAGTACTATGGCATGAAAGAGATGAGTTACTATACGGTTCTGTTTGGCGTGTCACGAGCCCTTGGAGTGATGGCATCTCTGGTTTGGGACAGAGCTTTCGGACTGCCCCTCGAACGACCGAAATCCATGAGTACCGTGGGATTAAAGAAACTAACTGGCGCACCATGAAAGCTGTCTAATTGAGTAACAAACACCTAGTGGAAGAGTGAAAGGCAAGAGATTGTTGTTTCACGTGTTCACAATTGCAACCTTTTTGCAAAAATCATCAGATTTCAATGTCGTATTTAGAATTTTTATTTTCAAAGTAACTCTATATTGATTTTCCAATTAACGTTGAGTTGCAGTGAAAAGTTTAGATGGCAATGAGCTTCCTCACGTTCATACAATGGGCGCCTAATGACACCTTCTGTTTTACATTTGTTGAAAGTTGTTTGCGTGATACGTAGCCATCTGGATAGCGTCGTAGATCATCCCCATCATAGTTGTAGAATTAGTAAATTTTGTGTGGATAATCTGCTTAGATTGATCAAGGTTTTTAAATTGTGCCCATCAGTTTGTATCCCTTGAAACAACTTCAAGTATTCACTTTTGATAATTTTGTCTCCAAAATCATTGAATTTTTGAAACAAGATTCATGGTGAAAGTAATTTTTTCATTAAATGTAATCAATGTTAAGATGGTTCATCTCAATTAAATGTCGCATTTATTCTTAAAAAAAAGCACTTTTGTAAAATCAAAGCTAGTTTCTCATATTTAGACCATCATTGAACATTTTTGTGTCATAATTTTACTGTTCTTTCGGTGGCATATGCATCAATTTATGAAGAGGTTCAAGCAATTTAAAAAATGCTAAACACAGCAGTGAGAAGTCCCTTAATTGAAGCCATTAAGGTGCCTTTTTGCTTGCGTGGAGCTTCAGCCGGTATCATATCGTTTAAAAAAAAAAGTTTAGTTTGTTTAGGAGCACAAGTGATCACCTTGAAATGTTTGTAAAGCACGTTATCAAAGTTATGCAGAATCACGAATTGATTGCATCGATGCACGTTGTTAATTCTTCAGCAATATGTAATTGTTTGTCTTGTCAAGGATAGAATTGATATAATCAAAATTAACGTTAATGTCACTTTTAATGCACAAATGGGTTTCTTCTTAATGGACATTTGTAGATTTTCCACAAATTGGCTGTGCAGATTCTTTTAGTTGCAGTTTTACTTTCAAATTTTGCAATATACTCAGTATTCAAGACTCAAGTATGCTGCACATAGATGATTTTCACGAAGTATATTTCATTTGACTACTAGGTGATATGGATTACTAGCAAACGGTTTTGCATAATTAAAGAATGGTTTAATTATATTTAATAAATTCTCATACGTTTGTAAAGATCTGGCAGTGCTAGCGCTCATTATGGAGAGGAGTGTTAAATTGTCCAATAAACCATTTTAAGGCAAGTTGCATCCACCCTGATGTTATTACAGTAGCCAATAATATATTTAATTTCAGCAATATTTGCTTTCAGGTTGCAGTAAAGACTTGAGTCCGCATTAGTACATTTTTTTGTTGAATGCAATGCACAAAAATCTACATTGTGTGCGTTTGTCATTCTGCAAAGATTTTTACTAATGTGTCCCCAGCCTAATAATAATAAACTTTATCTTTGTTTTGGCTTGATAGGCTGTTTTTGTCAAATCTATAAGATTGCTTTTTCCCCCAAAGTATATTGAACCCAAGAGTAAGAAGAAATAAGAGACAAAAGAAATGCTGTTCCAAGGTTTTCGTTATTTATTTTGTATAAAAGTTAGGAATTATAATTATCACTACATTAACGATTAGGCAGGTTTTAACTCAATTTCCAGTAATACAACATGGTTGATCTAGGATGGGGATACACAGATACATTTCTAATAAATTCACTTGGACTTCGGAATGACTCATGCTTGGAACTTCCCCAATATATCTCCATCTCGAAACAACTGATATTCCTGAATAAGAGAAAAACAATATAGTAAGCTTTATACGATTAGAGATAAAAGAGATAAGTCGTTAGCTTACTTTATCCTCCAAAACAACTTTTTGTCCTCCATATTCTGGAAGCAATACTTTATCACCAACTTGAACACTCATTGGTAGCAATTGTCCTTTCTTGAAAGAAGATAACATGTTTAATCAAAGCTCCTTGGATAAATGTAGTTTCAGTTAAGTGATACTTACAGGAGTCCTGGACCCTGGACCAACTGCAATAACTGTAGCATTAACAACTTTTCCAGCTGCTTTTTCAGGTATCATGATTCCACCTTTGGTTGTTGTTTCAGCTAGAAAACGCTCCACCAGAACACGGTCGAAGAGGGGAAGAAACTTTTTTAGTGCTCCAGACTACAATAAAGAAAACGTGAAGGCATTTTGATAATGCATCAACCAACAGAGCACAAGAGGTAAAACTATTCCGAACAATTTGTAGCTACTAAATATAGAATATGGAGATGACTGTGTAAATAATATAAAAATTAAAATTTATTTAATGTCTTTTAGTAAATGTTGCATAAATCGTAACCATCACAAGTTCAAAATTTGGGACGCAATATTTATACCAGAGTATATGGATAAACTGCTGATCTTTACAAAGCAATCCAATTAAGTGGTACAGCTAGGACCCAGCTAGGTAAATATTATCGCAACATTAATTACCACATTATTAAACTGTTAAGACTAAAGCATTTTCTAATCTTCAGTTATTATTAAGGATTTTAGCAGGGATTCCTCCCTTTTCAACTACTCTTTGTCTGGAAATCTCATTTACACATTTTCCCCAACAAAGTTCAAATGGTGGCAAAGGTCATCAGTGAACGTGGTCAAATCATTTATTGTAATGATTGTCGGTTATGCAGAAAAGGAACGAGTGGGCTTTAATGATACAAAGCATAATAAGCACATAATTAACACAAAGTACATATTCTCTTTGGTAACGTAAGAATCTTATGTAATCTCAAACCACGTGCAGCGAATTTTACCTTTTAAAACACTGCGCAAATTTTAACGTTTTTTTTCCTAATTCATGATATTGCTCACTACTACGAAATACACAGCTCTAACACAAAAGCATTTGCACACATCTTACCATATTTAGATTTGGTATTTAAGCGGAATATTTAGGTTATGAAGTAACAACTTGTAACCGTTCCTCAAGAGATTCTGGACGCCGAATATTCTAGAAAGGCAGTCCCTTTTCCCATGCGGTCGCCAAATACTTTACTGCGCATGCGCAATGGAGGCTGGATACAACATTTAGGTATCTTTTATTGAAGATATAGAATTTTTCAGCTCAAAATTATAACATGAACATTGAAATTTGGTTCGCACGTTTATTTATTGGGAATAAATTAGTATTAATTACATTTTTTTGAATAAACGGTTTTTATTAGGATGACGCAATAACTGGAAACTTCTGGAGAAAAAAGGCCCTGAACGAGTAAATTTCCAAGGCTTAGAAGCGTTCAGAGTGAACGTATATAGCGCTTAATGAAAAGTAAACGTTGAATGGATTATGCGCTTCTGAGCAACCTTCAAGACGCTTCGTTATGCATGGTTCGGGGCCGTTAAACATTTTTAACACGTGCTCCCGTTCGAAGGTCGTGCTTGTGCAGAATCTTCTGGAAGTTGCACGACGTTAGTAGCGAGCACTTCTCTCCGAATCTCTTGTTTTTTGAATACCTATTTTTTTTAAAAAGAACGATTAACTAAACATAGGTAAGTTAAATTAGGAATTACATTAACTAAATTCGAATTTCTGCTGGAACATAAGCGCATTTTTACGCTCAACATTGAGCTGTTTTTTTGTCCCGGCGAAATTGGCACAGAAACGTGGTTGATAGGCTTATTGCATTCGGCGAATGCTTTTCGTAAAAATCAAGAAATGTTAAAATCCGTCTGTACTCTACAGACTCAAAATTCAGTTTTAGGCATGTAATTGTGCCTTCTATGTTCATTGTTAAGCAAACGCGTGTGCATACAAAAGTGCAATCGGCATAAGCTTTGTTAAACATGCTAATCTTAATTTACAGCATGGTCCTTCCAGCCTAAAGGGATTAACGCTGCATTGTATAAATACGGATTAGCTCTCTAAGTGGGATATTCCCTAAGCGCTATGCTAATTTCTTTTGAAGCATGCTAATTTGTGACCCTCATAACTCCCATTGGGAATAAAGCCTAAAATTAATGACCTCAAAGTCAAAAGTAGGCTTATCTGATAGCCAAAGGTCACGCATGGCACACATTTGGGGTGAGGGATGACCTGCAACCTGTGTCTTAGTGGAATGTTATATGAATGCATTACTTCATCTATGGCATTCTTATGACAATTCGCTCACCTATGTGAAAGTAGCCATTTTTGTAGTTTGATGTAGCCTGGAATCTATTGGTTATTGTTGTCTTACAGTGAGGGCATTTACATTTATTTTCAGAATCATGTACAAGCTCCCAACATTACTGCGATCATCGGTAGCGCGTCGTATGACTCCTGCTTTGGCCCGTGCTTATGCTGCAAAAGATATCAAATTTGGTGCTGAAGTTAGAGCCATGATGCTTCAAGGAGTGGATATTCTTGCGGATGCTGTGGCTGTAACCATGGGACCAAAGGTATGCTAAAACAACCCATTATTTGTCAGAACACTTTTAAAGCTTAGTAAAAGTCCATTCGTTATTTCTATTTTATTTATGCCTTCAAATTTCAATAACAAGAAGACTATGACTTTGTCATTAATTTGATTTTTTTTTGTTCAGGGCCGAAATGTCATCTTGGAACAGGCTTGGGGCAGCCCGAAGATCACAAAAGATGGTGTCACAGTTGCAAAGGGCATTGAATTAAAGGACAAATTTCAAAATATTGGTGCTAAATTAGTGCAAGATGTTGCTAACAACACGAATGAAGAGGCTGGGGATGGTACCACAACTGCTACAGTTTTAGCAAGGGCGATTGCCAAAGAAGGATTTGATAAAATTAGTAAAGGAGCAAATCCAATTGAAATTAGGAGAGGTAAGGTAGCACAAGTGACTTACTTTATAAGTGGAATGGGAAAATGGCTTATTTTTCAATTATTCTCAACAGGTGTCATGCTAGCTGTTGACGTTGTATTGGAAGAACTGAAGAAGATGTCTAAGCAAGTCACAACACCAGAAGAAATTGCTCAGGTTGGTTTTAAGTGATCGTCAATAAAAGATGTAGCACCCAGTGACAAAGCAGCTCAATCAAGAAAATTCGTTTCAGGTGGCCACCATATCTGCTAACGGTGATAAAGTGATCGGTGATCTAATATCAAGTGCAATGAAGAAAGTGGGACGTGATGGTGTCATCACCGTAAAGGTGAGTTATCAGTTTTACATTCAAATTTATGTAAAGTCGTATAATCTTTAAAAACGTAATTTATATTTTTGTTTAAAGGATGGTAAAACATTGAATGATGAATTGGAGGTGATTGAAGGAATGAAGTTTGATAGGGGATATATTTCACCATATTTCATTAACACTGCAAAAGGTATTGTTGCTTAATGCATGTTAAAACCAAGCCTCTTCCTCTTTGTGTATATTGCTTAATACAAACCTTTGTTTAATTATTCTGTGTAACCAGGCGCTAAAGTTGAGTATCAAGATGCATACCTGTTATTCAGCGAGAAGAAAATCTCGAGCATTCAGGATATTATTCCTGCATTGGAATTGGCTAATGCCCAACGTAAACCTTTGATCATCGTGGCCGAAGATGTTGACGGGGAGGCTATTAGTACCTTGGTGTTAAATAGGCAAGTTACACTCACATTTTTCTAAGTTACTATTTCAAATCAAAATCTGTAGCAAGTGCCTAAAATTATTTTATTGTTATAGATTGAAAGTGGGTTTGCAAGTAGCAGCTGTTAAAGCGCCAGGATTTGGCGACAACAGGAGAAATAACCTTCACGACATGGCTATTGCATCGGGAGCCAATGTGTTTGGCGATGAGGCAAATTTGGTCAAAATCGAAGAGGTTCAGATTAGCGATTTAGGAAAAGTTGGAGAAGTCCTTATTACAAAGGATGACACGCTCTTCCTTAAAGTAAGCTTACAAAAATGGTTTATTAGTTTCTCCTAAATTTTGGACTAGCTTGACCATTTGCTTGATTTGTAGGGTAAAGGTAAGAAGGAGGATATTCAAAGACGTGTCGATCAAATCAAAGATGAAATCGAATTGAGCACTTCGGAGTATGAAAAGGAGAAACTAAATGAACGATTGGCCAGACTTGCCAGTGGTGTAGCTGTTTTGAAGGTATGTGAAACACTGCAAAATTAAAAAGCATTGTATGTCGATGGGTAAAATAACCTAATGCTCTTTCCTAATTTTCCAGATTGGTGGATCCAGCGAATTGGAGGTGAACGAGAAAAAGGACAGAGTTAACGATGCGCTTAATGCAACTAGAGCTGCTGTCGAGGAAGGAATTGTTCCCGGTGGCGGTGTAGCCTTATTGCGCTGCTTGCCAATTTTAGATACTGTTAAAACCGAAAATGATGATCAAAAGACTGGTAAGCGAAAAGCTACTCGTAACCTCAGTTGACGTTCTGATTTTTGATGGTTCTTCGGTGCTAATATTTGGTATCTTTTTGTTTTATCAGGAGTAGAAATTGTGCGCAAAGCCTTGAAAATGCCTTGCATGCAGATCGCCAAAAACGCAGGAGTCGATGCTGCTGTTGTTGTGCAAAAAGTCATAGATTCTGCCACCGATATCGGTTATGATGCTTTAAACAATGAATACGTCAACATGATGACAACTGGTATCATTGATCCCACCAAGGTATGCAAATTCATACT
>JAQGAE010005811.1:0-10833 GCA_034696685.1 Julus scandinavius
TTATCAAGCTATTTTAAACAATTTTTACTTTTATTTAATCTCTTTTTGTTTGGCTGTGATTGTGTTTTAAAATTTCATCCATTGAAAGTGATAGGGTTGTGATCCAGCTTAATTTAACATAGATTAGATACATATATACTCGCATATACTCGGAATGGATGCATGCATGACCATATATGGACATGCGTGCTCTCGCGATGTATATAAATTGGGCATCGTGTATATACAAGTATACGTATATACACGAAATAGTATTGTATTTTGCAATATTTTTCAAATAAGGAATTAATAGAATGTAACGTTCGATCAAGATTTTTAAATTTGAAAATTTGAATATTTGAAAAATTGGAATGTTCGAATGTGCACGCGCTGCCCATTCATTGTCACGTGCGAGGCCTCACGTGCCGACATGGTTTAGCATCGCGTGAATCTATGGTCACGTGCCGTGTGTCTATAAATATATATATATATATACACAGCACGTGAGGACTCGCATGTACGTGCACATTCAAATGTTCAAATTCTATTGCCTATATATATATTTAATCGTTATAGCCACTTTGAGCACTATGCGTGGTATTTATGTGTATATATAGTGTATTTTTGTTCTTTATTGTTGTTCTTAATAAGTATATGTGTATAAAGAAATTAAAGTGTGATTTTGTGTATATTTTTCAGATAACAGCAATCAGGGCGACTTTGGCTACGGCAGTCAGACGTTCTACGACTTTTTCCCCGGTCAGCAGGTGCCCCACGGAGGTCAAGGACCTGCCGATGCTATGGGTTATCCGCTAGGGGCGCACAGTCCAGCCGTGCCCACCAGCATGGAACAACCGATGCCCGGACCCATGGGAACAGGTCAGTTATATGTGCTATAGATAAGGGCTTCGTTTATAGATGGACAACTCGAGAGTTTCAGGTTTAGTGCATGCGTGGAATTTATGGGACACTTTGTATATCAACCCTACATCTTTAAGAACCAACACCACTGTATATATATATAGGCCCTTTTATATATTGTAGGAATGTAAAGATATTTAGTTGACACCCTGTATACGAATTTAACGCTATATTTGTGAACCAGCATCACTATAGGCCCTTTGATATAGTATATTCTGTAGTATATTGTATACAATGAGGTGTAAATTATATATAAAACCCTGCACATGTGCAAGCATGTCTCAGTCCTATAAAGGTTCTACGATGGAAATTTGTTCTTAAATGAGTAAAGGGCATATGTCTATTAAATTCCACCCTTAATTTTGTATATATATATATATATAGAATTTAAATATTTGAATTTGCACGTGCATGCGCGAGTCCTCACTTGCTGTGTATATAGACACACGGCACGTGACCATAGATTCACGCGATGCTAAACCATGTCGGCACGTGACAATGCATGGGCAGCGCGTGCACGTTCGAACATTCCAATTTTTCCAATATTCAAAGATTTAAATGTTCAAATTTTCAAATTCAAAAAACTAGATCGAACGTTACACTCTAGTAATTCCTTATTTGAAAGTTATTGCAAAATAATAATTTAATTGATGTGGGTAATTTTCACTGCAATATATATAGTCATATGGCCGTATTGGTTGTTTATAATATATTATAGGACCTTTATAAAGGTTCCAATTAATGAACCTTGTCTCCAGAAATTGTATATAAAGGACTCTTTAAGGGTTCTCTCTTGCAATGGAATTCAGTTTGGCCGTGTTATCAGTTTGGTCCCTTGATTCCTCCCCTCTCTTGCATGCATGGCATGTTAATTGATCGTGGGAATATATACAAATAAATCAATGATGGTTTTATATTTAAAATAATAAAATTGTTCCTTTTAATAATGTATCGCTGTAGTGCACGGTGAAGGTATATGCTTTAAGCCTAAGAAATAAGCCTTTTTAGTTTTTTTTCCATGCGCGCGTTCCGGATGATGGGAACGCGTCGTGGAACGTTAAATTATGTGGAGGGACCCAATCATTGCGCTTATAATGTTTGCATAAATATGTAGTTGGTCATGTATAGTATATATATATATATATATATATATATATATATTTAAGCGTGCATTATCAGAAATAACGCGAATGTTCAAATGTGCCCTATAATTGAACGCTTTGTTATAATATGCGATCGAAATTCAACCGTATAATGGAACACGCGTATAAATGATACATGGACATGTTTCCTTAACATGTTCCACACACACCGAACAAAAACATTAAAATTCCTCAAAAGAAACAATGTATATTATAATGTAACAGGCATTTTTATATCTTTTTATACAAGTCAAAAGTAGGAAATTGGAACGCATTTTGTTGCTCTCTTAGAACCTATATATACGACGTGTTCTAAAAATTCGTAACAAATATGTTCTCTTCTAAGAACTGGTAAAATGTGTTCTAAGAATTAAACACAAATACATGTTTTATTCTAAGAACTCGTATAAAATGTTCCTCAAATGTGTTCCAAGAATTCGTAACAAATATTTGTTCTGGTCTAAGAACTGGTATAAAATGTTCTTAAAATATGTTCTAAGAATTCATAACAAATATTTGTTGTTCTAAGAACTGATATAAAATGTTCTTAAAATGTGTTCTAAAAATTCATAACAAATATGTACTGTTCTAAGAACTGGTAAAATGTTCTTAAAATGCGTTCTAAGAACAAGTACAAATTTTTCTCAAACTTAATTTGTTCTATAGGAAGTCAAATGTTCTTAAAATGTGTTCTTATCCAAATTATTTGGAACGTAATTTTGTTCCTCGAATAGAACACATTCTAGGCTCCAAAGTGTCCTAAATAAGCTTTGCAAAGCTATAAAGCGTGTCTGTATATGATGTTCAGTTTAAAATACGGAGAGGGGCCTTTTTTATATAAAAGAAGATGGGCTTCCGAATGAAGGTGACGTATAGTGCGGTGTCCATCATTTGTCAGTCGTTAATCCCGAAAAGATTTAAGCCAATTTATCCCTTTGATACCCCGTTAATCCGAGGGATTTTCCCCTCTCTTTCGCTTCCCCATGACGCGGATTAAAGCGAACAAGAAGGCTCCCCCCAATCGGAGCTATATATATGCTATCGCTTTTTCTAGGTCCCATGTGCGCGTTCACGTGCCCTATGACCTATATATATACCTCACCACGAGGAGATATTTAGAAACGCTATATGGCCCTTAAGGGTTATTAAGTTGATAGCCCATATATGGAAAATATACTAATTGCTGCTTCTCTGTTAGAAATGTCGATATATATATGGACCATTCATGTTTAAGACATGTATGGGGCGTATATAATATGCCCTATCACCTCGTATATACTACTGCCCTTTAGCACGCTTCCGGTTCAGTGTCCTTCGAATTTTTGTCATCGGTGTTCACTGATAACGGACATAAAACTGACGTGCATAAATGTAGAACATATATTTGCTTTGAATTCTTAGAACACATTTTAAGAACATTTTATGAGTTTTTAGAAAACAAAAGAACATCTTATGATTTTTTAGAACACAAAAGAAGGTTTTATGAATTCTTAGAACAGAACATTTATGAGTTCTTAGAACACATTTTAAGAACATTTTATGAGTTTTTAGAACACATTTTAAGAACATTATATGAATTCTTGGAACGCGTTTTCAGAACATTTAATGAGTTCTTAGAATACAATTTAAGAACATTTAATGAATTCTTAGAACACATTTTAAAAACATTTTATGAGTTCTTAGAATACAATTTAAGAACATTTTATGAGTTCTTGGAACACATTTTAAGAACATTTTATGAGTACTCGGAACGCATTTTATGAATTCTTGGAACACATCTCAAGAACATTTTATGAGTACTCGGAACGCATTTTATGAATTCTTGGAACACATCTCAAGAACATTTTATGAGTACTCGGAACGCATTTTATGAATTCTTGAAACACATCTCAAGAACATTTTGAGTTTTTAGAACACGTTTTAAGAACATTTTACGAGTTTTTAGAACACGTTTTAACCACATTTTATGAGTTCTTGGAACACATTTTAAAATCATTTTATGAGTTCTTGAAACACGTTTTAAGAACATTTTATGAATTCTTAGAAAACGTTTTAAGAACAATTTGAGTTCTTAGATCAGAACATAGGGCCTTTTTCACGATTATGTCGTGTTGTGTATATGGCTCGGATAATCGGAGTTGTATCGCGTAGTGGTCCTATTATCCGGAATGCGCATGCATGCATATCTGGACGGATGACTCAATTGAAATATGTGGGCGATAAACGGGCAGCGGACATTAAAAAGGGGGGGGGGGTCCTTCTCCTTATATTTCCATGATGAGAGAGGGGGTTGTATTTATATTTCGGGGGAGGATGTCGTGCGTTAAATCAGCGTGAAATAAAATGAATTCAAATAAAAGAGAAAGAAAAATTACAAACATGGACGCATTTGGAGAATGAGGAGCGAGAGCAACAAAAACAACAACAAAAAAAGAGAGGGGGTGAAAACGCAACAAGATGGCGCCTTCTTTTAAGTCCCGACATCAATTAAATCGAATAGAATATAAAAGAAATAAAACCGGAATACATACACATGTACGATTTGCCGATGCGATGGATCTTTTTTTTTTTTTTTTTAATTCTTCTCCTCCTCAGGCACCGTTTTTGAAACCGTAGAAAAGCACAAAAGTGGGGCTCAAACTTGAGTTAGTTTTCTGGACCGTGGTTTCATCATGACCAGGCGAAATCAGGAGAACACACACACGTATTTGGATTTTTATACGACTTGATTATACATACTATATACTGTATATATACTGTCATCGATGGGAATAAAAATTAGTAATGTTTATTAATATCGAAATTTATTGCGAAAATGTCAGATTTTTGGTGAAATATAATCCACTTCGGATGTGGGTCTTATAAGAAAATATGACCGGCATTTTAAAAGATGTTTATGTTTACTGTGTAGTGATGTGTGCAGTGAAGGGTATGTGTAGTGCAGAGTGAAGGGTATGTGTAGTGTAGTGAAGCTTTTCGTGTTGATCAGTGAAGCTTTCGTGTAGTGTAGTGAAGCCTCTGTACATTGTAGTGAATGTTATCTGCATTATAGTGAAACTTTCGTGTAGTGCATTGAAGCTTAAGTGTATTGTAGTGAAGCTTTTGTACATTGTAGTAAATGTTTTCTGCACTGTAGTGAAGTACATTGTAGTAAAGCTTTCGGGTAGTGCATTGAAGCTTAAGTGCATTGTAGTGAAGCTTTTGCACATTGTAGTAAATGTTTTCTGCTTTGTAGTGAAGCTTTGCACATTGTAGTGAATGTTATCTGCATTATAGTGAAACTTTCGTGTAGTGCATTGTAGTGAAGCTTTTGTACATTGTAGTAAATGTTTTCTGCATTGTAGTGAAGCTTTTGCACATTGTAGTAAATGTTTTCTGCACTGTAGTGAAGTACATTGTAGTAAAGCTTTCGTGTAGTGCATTGAAGCTTAAGTGCATTGTAGTGAAGCTTTTGTACATTGTAGTAAATGTTTTCTGCATTGTAGTGAAGCTTTTGTGTAGTGCATTAAAGCTTAAGTGCTTTGTAGTAGAGCATTTGTGTAGTGCATTGAAGCTTTTGTACATTGTAGTGAAGCTTTTGTGCAGCGCAGTGCAGCATTCGTAAATTTCAATGTAGTTTATGTGCATTACACCTAAGTTTCACTGTTTGGAACACTTGTTTGGAATTTGTTGGAATGATGCCAAGAACATGTTAAATGGCCCTATATTCGAATGTATGCCCATTTATGATCTCAAATCTGCATGTCCATATCTGTATCAATTTTTGTATTTACTGTAATACTTTTATGAAAAATTTGTCTTGTTTTCTTACATACATGGGCTTGAAAAAGCCTTCTTATATGGCACTTAAAATTTTTAGACGAATATGGGACCTAACACACATTCCTATACACTTTTCCACCGTTTTAAGGGGCTACTTACTGCCCATAAGAAATCTTCCCAATTTCATAAGGATAGCCAAAGAATTGGTCCTTACTCCTTGCGTTTCCTTAAGGTCCTTTTTAAAGTGGACAAGCCCCGTGGTTGGCTAAGGGGTGTGGAGTGGTTTTAGGGGCCCCTGATTGGATGTCTGTCGTGTTTTAAGGGCGGACACGGTGTCTCTTTAATGGCGCCAAAGGAGGGGGAATGTGGACAGGTGAACCTTCGTGGTTGGTTTTTTATTCGGCTAAGGGGAAAAGGAAAAGGGGGGGGAGGGTTAAGGGGCAATTTTCACGCCAGAGAATGCGAAGCCCCTGGGCGGAGGAGACAAATGGCGGCGGCGTGGTGTTTACCTTTTGGCCCGTAGAGGAAAAAATGAAGCAGCGCCCCTTAAGGGGGAGGAATTTTTCATTTTTTTCAATGTGTTGTTATTAGGAGTAAAAGGAGGGCGTTAGGGGGATGAGTGAAGCCCTGCCCCCCTCAAAGCCCCTTACTCAATTCATTTGACTGGTTTTTTTTTGTTGCGTAAGGTCGACGGAGGCGCCACCATTCACGTAGCTCCAATTTAGAGCATTGGCTCCTTAGGGGGTCGCGGTGGGTTTAAGGGGGGGGGGGAGGAGGAGGTGGTAAGGGGGGAAACACAATGACCGGTTCGCGCCTGTAATGACACGGAGGTAAAAGGCACCGCCGCGGACGCCCCCACATTCTTAGCAAGTTTAATATAAGGGGAATCCCCTTAAGGGGTTTTCAGGGGGATGGGAAAAGGGGTAAATGCTCCGCTTTTTGGAGTCGAGACTATATATGGTGTGCGCTTGATAACGTGGAAATTGATGTTTCCATTTAAAAGTTTCTTTCATGTGTCTTAAGGTCGGTGTGCACCAGAGGAAACGTACACAAGAAACATGTGTCTCAAATTCGCGAATGACAAAAAGCACGAGTGTACGCACCTAAGACACATTTCGTGAAATAAGGCTGGTACCAAATGCTCAAGTAGGACCATGAAATCCATATTTAAACTTTTAAGACATGTATAATAGCCGCCATATTGCAACTCCGTGATCCTTTATGATGCTGATTTCTTTATGTATATCTGCATGCGTCTATGAAAAATGTTCCTGTGGGGGCTTCTGCAAATGGCGGATTTCCATTTTCCCTTTATTCCCCCCATCCCCTCCCTCCCTTAAATTTCCAGGGGGGAAACCCATTCTTGTGTAGTTTTGTTCCTCTTCTCCTCCCCTTAATCCCCTCTCTTCGTTTCGTGAATGTTATCCATTGAATCCTATCGACTGAGGGGGTAAAAGAGGGAGGGTAGAAGAGGGGGTCCTTCCCCCCCCTCACGCCTTATCTGGATGAAGCAGCCAACCAACTTTCTTCTCCTTCCGTTTCACTGTTTTCGTGAGATAAGCACCCAGGAGTCGATTTCCGGGAGGGAGGGGGATGAGGGAGTTGACTTTTTATCCCCCCCCCACTACCACTAGTCTGGGACTCCATAGTTTTTGTAACGAGGCCTGTTTTTGGTTTAGGGCCGGGGGATTTAAATTGGATCCACCCTCAATATAACGCTGTTACCTTGGCCTAAACCAGTGGATTTTTATAATCGTGGCACACAAAATTTGATTCGAAAAATCTTGCGGCACACTAAGGGCATGTACGGCTGTGTTTTCGATGTTGGGGGTGTCACTTCCGTTTCACGCCATGTAACGGAAGTGAAGGTGTAAATTCCGGTTTCTGTAAACGATGATGGGAAATATGTTCCAGTATGAAAACATTCCTTTTACATGTTATGAACTCTAACTTGGGTGAAACAAATATATATATATATGGCCTTGTATATGTATTAAATATGTACATGTCCATATATGGTGTTTTGTGTTTGATGTCCTTGACATGTTGACTTTTGATTATAAGCGAATTACATTCCATAGGGCCTGGGAACAAAGGCACTTCCTGTTGACCTACTTAAACTTAATGGCTTTCTCAAAGTAACCTGCTGGCAAAACCAGTTTATGGGCTGCAAAGATCATCCCATGTACTGAAAGAACCTTTTGTGGAACTGTTGAAACAATGCAGGGTCACAAATTGGTGCATTTTATAGAACCAATCCCCAGTAAGGGCCAACTTAAGGTATTCCTAACATAACAAGGAAGTGGGATGCTACCTTGTGTACTAACAAAAAAAAAATAACATGAAATAACCAAACTCTTCTTAAAAAGGGCGTGACGGGCTGATTCCTGTAGAAGCCAGTTCACACTTAAATGTAAAATCTTGAGTTGTCCGCAATAACCGATTAGAAGCACTGCCCTTACCTCCACTCTCTTAACCTGTCCTCCATATCTAACCGGATGTTTTTCGTTTCAGGCAACGTGAACTTGGGTTCGGATGCGCCTTACCTGCCCCACAACGACATCTTGTCGCAGCGTTCCAGCCCTGACTCCGTCATGAACCTGCCTCCGGTGACTCCGGGGGATTCGCCCTATGGTCCTCCCAGGTCCAATGCAGACGCCTTCACCTCCCTGAGTCACGGTCCCATGGGTGAGACACCCGTGTGGTGACCCTACCTCAGGCCATGGGCGACCCAGCGCTACCCCCACGAAGCCGCCATTTTCCCACTGGCCCATAACCGACACTTTCATCACTCGCCGCCATCTTGCTCCACGTGATCGAAACATCGAATCAACCGGCCAACTCGTATAAACCGGCCACGGAAGACTACGTGCCCTGCAATGGTAAACCCCTAGGATAAAAAATCAAAATGGCGCGGATTCCAGTTAATTGGGACACGTGAGGATGAGGACTCACACCATACTTTTGAAGGTGGTCCCAAATAACCGTTTGAACCGATCAAAGCGGTGTCCGCAAAGAACTGAATCCGCCCCTTTGGTACTTTCGCATTATCCCAGATTACCGCGTGTGGACCTTAACTAACTAGATGTCCTAAGTCAGGGAAGACGCAGAAAAGTCAGGGAAAATTGTTTTAAAACCTGGAAAAGTTTTTGAAAGTTGAACATTTTATATCCGGGGAACCGGTGGTAGGGATATTGCGAAAGTATACAAATTTTATTTTAAATGTACTTAGAAAAAAAAATTATTAAATTTATTCGTTGAAAATTTTGAAACAATTTTTTTCAAAAAAAAAATGCTAGAATTTTGTTTTTAAAATTTAAAATTGCAGGAATTTTGTCATTATTGGCCTTCGCGTGAAAAAAGGATATTGAATTTTCCGGAAACAATAAAAATGAACAGACTAGACGAGAAGCAAATCCGTGACATTTGGACATTGTGCTTCCGCGATCGTAGCGCCACCCAGGATGTAGCGTCACGGATGTGTTGTGCGTGATTCTCTACGGACCGTCCGAACCAAGTACGAACAGAACTAAAGTGAGTGTTAACATTACGTGGTGAACAAAAAACTTTAAAACCCCGGTAAAAAACAATGTTTTTGTTTACGTGACTGCGATACGCGACCCCTGTACACTCGAGTTTGTGTCCGTTCGAACTTTGAACTTTGACCCGACAGGGGTCGCGAGATTCAGTGAGTGACTGTAAGTGACCGGTGGTCATCGCCATCGAATCATTCTTCGGATTTTTAATTGCCTTCCACTGCGGCTCCCCATTTTGGCCGAATCGAAACACTATCATTATTATTATTATTATTATTATTATTGTTATTAATTATGATGATCATCGGTCATTTTTCATTAAATGACGTGTACTACAATCAAACCGCTTTCCAATTGGCTGAATTTATTCCTTTTTTCTATTCTTGTTGTTTCTAGGTTCCAAGGTATGTGCTGATTGGTTTATTCGTTGTTTGGCAACAGCGTAATTTGTTGAACAGTGAAGAAGTGAACATTAGGTAAATAGAGCTTAGTTGAGTGCATGTGTGTTCACACAAAGTTAATTTAGATTTAATCTAGTCTCCTCCACTCACAAATGTGTTTACACAAGCTGTGGGCAAATAGATTTCAAGGTCAACGGAACAAACCATTTTCCAATTTGGGGGATGGCTCACTTTCAGTGGACTTTCCTGGGTTTTTATACACTAAGAAATGTTCCATTTGCTCTGTGAGTCATATCTAGCATACAAATGGGTGATGGGAAAAGGAAAGTAGAAAAGGGAGGAACATGGTCACAGCCGATTTTTAGAGGAACTACCCTGGCATTTGCCTGGAAACAACTGTGGAAAACCGCGAAAACTAGTCGGGGTAGGCGACCCAGTCGGGAATCGAACCCGGTTCTTCCGGTTAGCAGGCGGATAGCGTCACCACTAAACCACCTAGCTCGTGTGTCGAACATGCGAAGCCGCACGTATGCCAATTTCGAAACTGTTGTAATATGGATCCATGTCCATTCGCGATTATGAGGGCCTACATGTATGCCGCTTTACCCCCTTAGTCTCTAGTTAACTATACGGTTAGAACAATGCTTTCAACCATTGAAAACCAAGGAAGCTGGATACGCAACTTTGGTTCGCTCTATATTGGAATATTGCGCTGCTGTTTGTAACCCTCGCAGGATGGTTCATATTCAGGTTATAGAGATGGTCCGGCGTAGGGCAGCCAGATTTGTTACGGGCAGTTATCAATATTCCGTGAGTATGAAGAAGTGCTTCACTCTAAATTGGGACACGTTGAAGTCCAGACATTTTTGTTAGGAGCATTGAAGTCCAGACATGAAAAGTTATCTACGGGGTTATTCAAACATTGTTTTCTATTGGTTTTATTGGTTTCAATTGTTTTCTATGGTTTTTTAATGATCAGTCAATACAGCTAAACCATAGAAGTCAGTAGAAGCCAATAGAAGTCAATACAGAAACCATAGAAAACAATTAAAATCAATAAAGTGTCCAAATAACAATAGAAACCAATAGAAA
>JAQGAE010005812.1:0-10832 GCA_034696685.1 Julus scandinavius
TCAGTATGATGGATCCGATCTGACATTGTATACATAGCCTCTGTAAATTGAGGCCCGATAACTTCATAGTACCATTTTGTGAAATACGAGATGTGACTAGTAACTCTCGAGAGTCTATCTCACGTGGAAATTCACCTTAAACATACTTTGGAAGCCTACTAGTAATCAAAAATCGTTGGACCCAACATGAGCTCATGGTCTGCATGCTGATCAATATTGTTTGGGCCAAAACATTTTGCCAACGATGTCTTACCAACAATGAATTTACTGTTCAATGTTTGCAAAGCGCATTTCTTGTTATTTTTAAAACTAAATAAAATGTACATGGGAGAATCTCTAAAAATTAATGTTAGGTTAGGTTAGGTTAGGTGATAATTCCTTATTCACTCTAGTACTTCAGGCTGCGTTTTTTTTCGCAATAGATGGCCTTTATATGTTATTTTATATATATATATATTTTTTTTTTTTGCCTTTGGTAAACGAACGTGTAAATAAATGTGCCTTTTTGCAAAACGAGGCTCCCATTACAGTTTTCTCCCGAGCTTCCCTTGGCATTCTTTCATTTTCGTCTATTATCACTATGTCGTTGATCGTCGTCGTTGCATAGAAGCTTAATGCATTCCTGTTGCCTCTCGACCTGTCCCATTGTGAAGCCAACATTTTTCAAACATTTGCGTATTATGCTAATTACGCCTCGGCAGCCATCATTCGCGATTCACGGCATTCCGATGTCTATTGGCGCGTTTGCTCGTATTTTTCGAGTGACGGAATTAGCCTTATTCTGGCTCTGCGACTCCTGCTGCATGGCGTACCAATATTTCAACTGGAATTTCCAACATGGCTGCATCCGTGTATTCCAGAAATTGCAACATTTGCCATTGTTGCCTAATAAAATTTAACGTTGTCGGTTACTTGGGGTCCTTGCAAATTTAAGGTTGATCCTTGAAGATGCTTGACTTTTTTCCAGCAAATTTACTGTACAACCTGAACTACCTAGCTGTTACCTAAACGTTCACTGCCAACATAAAATCAACAATTGGCAACTACCATTTGCCAAAGTTGCCAACCAAAATCCAACGTTCTAGAGGTATAATATAATGTCCATGTAATTATGCACAATATCCTTTTCTCATCTAAAAGTTGTTCCAATGTTCACTGCCAACATAAAACCAACAATTAACAGCTACCATTTGCCAAAGTTGCCAACGAAAATCCAATGTTCTTGAGGTATCTTGAATTCTGTACAATATCCTTTTCCTCATCCAAAACTGAAGTTGTCCAACACTAAAACCAATAATTGGCAACTCTACTCATTTGCGAAAGTTGCCAACGGAAATGCGATGTTCTTAAGGTATCTGGAATTCTGCACAAAATCCTTTTCCTCATCCAACATTAATGTTGGCCCAACGTTCACTCCCAACATAAAACCAACATTTGGCAACTCAACCATTTACCAAGGTTGCCAACCAAAATCCAACGTTTTTGAGGTCCATGTAATTCTGCAAATATCCTTTCCTCATCCAAAACTGAAATTGACCCAACACTAAAACCAACAATTGGGCAACTCAACCATTTGCCAAAGTTGCCAACCAAAATCCAACGTTGTAATTCTGCACAAGGTCCTTAAACCATCCAAATTGAAACTTGAAATGCAATTATAAGAATTGTAGCCAAAATGCCAAATACATTGGATTTCGGTTATTTGGGACACATCGTGCATGGTCTGTTTTGGTCCAATTCTGCTCCGTCGATTGACATTCTTTCTTCAAGGCTTGTACCGATTAACCGGAATCCAGGAGAAAGGCAGGGGCTTAAGGGAATCGAGTATAGTTGTTTTCGATGGGTTATCCGATTTAGCAGGGGGCGCTGCAGGCGTCTCCGTTTACCCCTATCGTTTCGCCGTCGTCTTCGTCCTGGGGGAGCGAAAGTGAGACAAACGCGTTTTAAGCGCCTATTTCGCCGCCACGCGAGATACCCCCTCCTTTTAAGACATTATTATCCCCTCCTTTCATCCTTACTCAGGCAGCAGTAGCATCGGTTGCACGATACGCGGGGGGGAAGAGAGAAAAAGGTGGGCAAAAGCGAAAGGGAATATGGCGCTCTCGCTCGTAGCTCAACCCCATCAGCGTGATTATATAATATTACACACTTGTCGGATTTTATTATCGGCATTAGACGAACATCCAAAGTGGAAATGACATTCGCATTTCGCATATAGGCGAGAGGACGCCCCGGCCGCCATCTTTGATTTCGTCGTCTAGGGCGCTTAAGCACCTTTTATTTTGCCATGCACTTGACGCGTTCTATAGCAGGGTTCCTCAAGGAACGCTGTACTCGTATGAACCATCGCGTTTCAGTGTCAGTTTTGGAATCAGGTGCTACTCAAGTGACCTTTCTAAACGGTCCTCATCGAGATCATGACCCAGTCAGGTTGCATCCATGGTTTAGACCCACTTCGCCGACAGCTATTTTGCCGTATCCTGCCAATTTGCATTTCGCCGACACCCGTCATTTCGGATTATACCATGATTTCACGATAATTTGTAATAATTTGATTTGAACCCAGGTTGCATCCATAGTTTAGACCCACCTTGCCGACAACTTATTTCACAGTTTCCCCGCTACTAATTTGCATTTCGCCGACTTCTGTTATAGCCGTTTATCGAATAATTTTACGATATGTTATTATAATGTTATCTGATCCCAGTATTTACCTAATCAAATCAGGTTGCATCCATGGTTTAGACCCATCCACTTTGCCGACAGTTATTTTGCCGACTTCCGTTATATCTGATTATCGAATAATTTTACGATATGTTATTATAATGTTATCTGATCCCAGTTTTTGTCGAATCAAATCAGGTTACATTCATTGTTTAGACTCACCTTGCCGACAACCCACTTTGCCGTTTCCCGCTACCTTTCATTTCGCCGACTTCCGTTATATCCGATTATAGAATAATTTTTCGATTCGACAAAAACTGGGATCAGATAACATTATAATAGCATATTATAATGTTATCTGATCCCAGTTTTTGCCGAATCAAATCAGGTTGCATCCATTGTTTAGACCCACCTGGCCGACAACCCACTTGGCTGTTTACCCCGCTACTTTGCCTTTCGCCGACTTAAGTTATATCCTATTATATAAACATTGATGTTATTATACTTGTATTATAATGCTATCTGATCTCAGTTTTTGCCCAATCAAATCAGGTTGCATCCATGGTTTAGATCCACCCACTTCGCCGACTGATATTTTGCCGTTTCTCGCCAATTTGCATTTCGCCGACTTCGGTTATATCCGATTATAAAATAGTTTTGCGATAAGCTGCTAAAATGTTATTTGAACCCAGTTTTTGCCTAACCTATAATTTAAGAGACACTACGCCGACAGTGATTTCAACGAATGGCATGTCGGCAAAGTGGGGCAATACCACTTACATACGTAAAACAGCGCCCCGCTGGCACCAAGATTTCATTAGATAAGATTAATTAGTAAGATTGACCAATGAAATTTCTAGAATGTCAATTTAGATAACTTCACGCAAGTGCTTAAAGTAAGCTCACGACCAAATTTAAATTTTTTTGCCTTCCCAACGGAGGGCTCCAAAATGAACCAATGAGAAGTCATGTCAAATATCAAAACTTGGCGATATTTAAAAAAATAAAAAAAAATATAACCAATTTTTTTACAACCCTGTTCTATGAGGATCGTTCATAATGTAAATTTTATGCAAAAACTATGTTAAAACTTGCTTCATTTACACCTTGACCGCCATGTTTGGATTCTTTACAATTTGGAATTAAGTTGGCGGCCAAAATGACCAACTTGTAGTTTGTGGGGTATTATTGATACTACGCTTAAAAGATAACAAGGCACTCGCAGTTACTTAAAAGAATCCATCGTAAAATTAGTGGAGCAGGGCAGCCAATGTCATCTTGGTTCTCCAAGATGGCGGCCGTTGAAATCCACGTGCACGTTTGTGTAGCCTTGCGATGCTTTCTCCTTCGTCGACCCGGCGCGTCTTTCGTCGCTTTTTTTACGAGGATATTTCCCAGGTTTTAGTGGCTGGTTATAAAAACGGAAGTGAATATTTTCTCGGAAAAACGGGCTTTAAAAAAGGTGAATGGTCCGTATAAAATAATATCGAAATAATTGGTCTATCACCTGTTTTTATTGGGGCTTAAATTATACACGCGGACGTGCTTTCGTATAAAAAGGGGGGAAGGGGATGATGACGTATAGAGAGAAAGAGAGGCTTTTATAGGGAGCGCCATAAAAACGAAAGTGGCTGCACGAAAATATGTTGTAAATTTGCGCCGAATGGCGCTTTTTACGGCGCATTTGCACAACCAATAGGATTTAATAAAGTTATTGTTTCACACGTGGATGCCCCATAGAAAAAGGCTGGGGTTAAAGGGGATAAGGCAGGGACCATTTACTCCCCCAAGCACCCCAGTGGCCCGGAGATGATCCTGAAAAATGTCGGCAATTATGGAACGAATGTCCTGCATCAGTGGAAGAATTTTTCTAAACCCATGGATGCAATTTTGCCAAAAATTGTGGAAAAATTGTCTTTTTTTATCCTAACTCGGTAGTCGTTTGTATTCCGATTTCTTCTTCGTTTTTTGACACTTGGTCGGGTTGATTTATTGAATAAAGGTTTCGCCAAATTGAAGCTAAAAGCCAACGTTCTTCGCCCTTAATTGCATTTGCGACGGCCATTTTGTTGACGGCGGGGCGGCCATATTGAAAGGCTCGAGCCATGTGCAACTGTGATATTTAGGCGTTTATTCGCGGCATTTCCCCCTAATGGGTAAAAAGCTTCGTTCAGCCTCCCGTTTCTACGTCATTACCCCCTTTTCTCCCACCTTTTATGAATCTTCCCCCAGCTCCTTTTCTTAATTTCCTCTCGCGTCTCCCAACGTCACGTCCAATTCCACGTTGCGTTGATTCGATTTAAATATCTGATAATTTCCATCTAGGGGGGAATCATGAGGGGTTATTAGGCTGCTGGGAGGCGGGGGAATATGGTTATGAAGAGGGAAAAGGGGTTCATTTATGAACGATCCTTGTGACAATCGGTTGCTCATCTGAAACAAGCTGTGATAAACGAATAATCAAAATGGCTTCAGTTATCGCTCGGAATTCCCATTCGATTACATAGCCCATCCACGACGAAAAAATGATGCCGAGGCTGCGGGCGGTCCTATTGCCGTGGTGTAGTTTGAGTTTTTAGTTTTTTTGGATTGTTAAGCTATCTGTAGCAATAGTATTGCATTATTTCCTAATCTTGTTGGTATTTTTTTTTAAATTCGTTTTTTAGTAAATACAAAATTATGGGATATTCAGTTCGCTATGTTGTACTTGCTGCACATTTATACTTTATCTTTTTTGTGTAAATGTAGAATAGAATTCTTGTAAAAACGAAGGATGCATCGCGTTTACTTTCGTATTAACATTTAAGGAAAAAATGAGAAATTGTGTTTGTGAATGTAAAATGTTTATTTTATGCATGGAGACATGTGAAATTTTCAATTTTAATTTAAATGTAAATTTTCTGAAGCTGGAATCGAGTCTTGTTTGCAATTTATACGTTTCCTGTTAAAACTCTGCTGAGTTTGTGTATTTTTTTTTTTGTAAATTCATTAGCGAAATTAACTGAAATGCTTGGACCAATTTACGGTTGACACATATTCAGCTGTTAATTCATCGAAAATTAAAGGAATGCCAACGTGTTTCAGCTTTCACTATGGTGTTGCCAATATTGTAAATTCCATGCGTTCAATTGCTTTTTTTTTTTTTTTCCAAAAATACGGTTTAATTAAATTCCTGGTCGTTTTCACGTTTTCTCACGTCTACCCCTAGCCTTTCTTTTTTTTTTTTTTTTTTTTTTTGAGAATTCGAGAAATGCATTATGTCTTTTGCAATTTTTGGGCCTGTGAACCTGCATTGCGATTACAGTAAGCCTAGTGCAGCATTTGCTGTTTTCTAGCTCTATTGGCGTTTGCTGTGTTCCAAATGGATGTTGCTCTCCAAATGAGTTTAAATGTAAGGAAAAAGGTTTTTCTGCACTTTGGGAAGCGGACTTTTTTTCTTCCAGTTTTTTAAAAGCCAAACGATGTCCCTTTTCTCCTCCTAGACGTTGATGTTTTGTTTTCTTCTTTTATTTTATGGCGCTTTTTGGCGAGGGGATAAATGGCAAATGGCAAAGGGTGGGATGACGAAATTGAGGGGAGGGTGAGATATTGTCGCCATTTTGGGTGCCACTCAATGTCGTGTGCTAAAGAAATATACATATTTTGTTCTGGAAAATATGTGAATATTTCGTTCTACGACTGCTTTAGTTTTCTCTTGTCTTTCATAATTTCAAACTTCCATGATGGTGATTTCTTCTTTATCGCTGTAGACTAATTTGTCAAAATACAGTGAGGCACATAGACGCTAATTGGTCTGTTTGGCAGCCCTTCTTTCTATAGGCGTTATTCCATTCAGTCGTAACTTACTTTTAAGATGGCGAGGGTCTGTGTAATGTATAATGGTCTGGAACAATTTTGCTGTCAGTACCCTCTGGTGGCGTATGGGACTTTAACCATCTGATGATCACTTGTCAAGAGTTAAAAATCTTCAAAATGTCGATTTAAATAGTTTGGTTAGTTGGAAGTTCCAGGTGTTTGTTAGATTATATTTAAAATGTATGGCCCTTGCTATTATATTTTCAAAGTTTTCTGGAACTTACCATCGAATGAAGGCTTTTGGGGCTAATGGACCCCAGGTGGTCATCATCGTCATATCGTTTATTCAATTTGGCATATCTTTTCTGAATTTGTTTCTTTCTTTATTTGTTTCATATATTACACCCAAGCAAAAAAAAACATTGTTTTCTTGAATAAGTTTCAACCGATTTCAATTAATGATACGCTTAAGTTTTGCATATGCCATCCTTAAGTATAACTCATATGTTTAAAAACTTGGGAGTCAAATAGATCCAAAGTGGTCATCATATGTTTACTGTGACTTTTGGGGTAAAATAGAATCGATCAGAACGTTAACTGTAGAAGAACGACAGGCCTTGGTAGGAGCGCCATGAACAGCAAATATATATATATATTTTTTTTTAATCAAAACCGCCTCTTGAGCGGACACCGAAATGTTTGCTGAAACCTTTATACAGAAAACTGGTGAGCAAACTTTCATCGTAAACATGTTTCTGTTTCGTGTTTGTTCTGGTCTGTACTAGGCAATAGATAGTTTATGCAGGCATGCAAAAAACTACACTGCACTACACTAAACTGCTGTTTCAGTAAATGCCACTTTACCAAGAAAACACTTTGCAGGGTTAGTGGCGTTTTGCTTTTAACCAAATACTATACGTTAGTTTGTCAATTTGCCACGAGTGGTGCTGACCATCTCATCTATGGTGGCGCCCCAGGTGGACACCACGTGAAAATGGATGCTATGCGACCTTTTCTCGTGATCACGGTAGAAAACAAACGGATTTTTTTACCCTATTAATTCCGGATTCGATCGAGTATCTCAAAATGGATGGAAAAAACGAAGAAGAATGAGAAGACGCAAAAACGGGGAAAAAAGGTTTTTTTTTCCTCGCCGTCCGTCCGCCATCAAGGCGCCACCTTAGATCCGTATACGCGGTAAGGGAAAACGATTTTCGATTGGTTTTGGTGAATTTTTTGGGGATAAAAAGGTGGTTGGGAGTGTTGCAAGCAACAGCAGCGAGCAGAAGCGCTGTTACGCAGTTGCAATGAGAATTAATGGAGGCTTTTGGGGGCTGCGAAAGCATTAAAGGCGCAACGCCAAATGCGTCTTTTCTCTCTCGTATATAGCGTGGTGCATTTTTCACTTTTTCGGTCCAGACGTCGCTGCTTAATACGCATTTCCACAAGAAAAAAAAAAAAGAAGGAAAACCCGGAGAAAAAACATTTTCAGACAAAATTATGACTTTGAAAATCTTTGGTGCAGTGTTTTGGGAGGCAGCGACACCTAGGAACCAATGTGAAAACACTGTGGTGATGGGGTTATTCCATCCACATGGAAATACACTGTGAATGGCAGGGGTTTGACATGCCCAGCAGAAAAAATCTGCTATTGTTATTCAGAAAGACTGGAGTTTCTTACAGCACATTTACTGCACTTCTGCATAATAACTGGAGTTTTTCTGCCGTTTGGAACTGTACTTTTATAGCAACAACACCAAAAATGCAGTTTTTCTATCATTCATAATGGCGATATATTTGAAGTTTTACATAACTGTAGAGTGCAGTAGATTTTCTGCTGGATGGAGTATAGGGACTGTAAGATGTACTTCAGTAGTTGGAGTTGCTACCGTATACTCAGATTTAGAGCATACTACATAGAAAATGTCAGTATAATGCAGTATATTATTGTGAAGTGTAAGAACTATAGTGCAGTTGGACCGTGCAGTAAGCGTGACCATACTTTAGCATGTATGGTCATACAACACGCTTATAAAGCCATAGGTGTCCAGTTCCAGGTCTATTCACATAATATCCATCCATTCATAGCATGTATGTTGTTTTTTCTACATTGACTCAAAGATTTTAGTCACTTTTTTAAGTGTGCCGCGGTGATTTTAGACCTTGTTTAGTGTGCCTTGCGTTGGAAAAGGTTGAAAAACATTGCTATAGTCCAGTCAGTATTGGCAAGGCAAAAAGTTTGACGAATAGAAATAATTTGTATTGTAAAACATATGACTCATGAGCCGTTTTGCCCTAATTGACCAAATAAAAAAGACTAGTGTTCACCCGCCTTTAAGATGGTATTTTCCGAACGCCCCTCGTTTTTGCGATGCCTGCATGTATGTGTGTGTCTCGCTCGGCTGTTCGCAGCATCCGTTGTGGGTTGCGTCGTAACCATGGCAACCGTCTCCTTGGCAACTGCTGCTGCTTTTGACCAGGATCAGTACGCTCTTGTCGAGGCGCGTTTTCCCGTCTGGGGGCCTGGGAAGAGGCTACAAGAAAAGGAGTTTTGGGGACGTAGGGGGAGGCTAAGGCGCTGTTTTCGGCCTTGACCCCTCCCCCCCATGCGGTCACGTGATGGCGTCAGGCTCCAATGCCTCTGGCCTTCCGAAATGACCAAGCCACGTGTTGTCACAGACGCGTTCCTTGCTACCCTAATTGCCTTCGTTTATGTTTTTACGCTTTTATGGACTCGCATTTTTGCCCCCCTCGCCAACGAACACCATTTTTCAAGCTCGTTTATTGATTTATGATAGCGATAATTAACACTGATTTTTGTAAGCGATAAGGTAGGCGAACACTGGCCTCTTTTGGTCAACTTTTGCGTGTACAATCATCGAGGCGTCGTTATGCAGTTAGGATCCGTGGCGTTCCATGAGACAAATTTCCTAACATGGAATGTTCGTCCAATTTCGTGCGAAATGTTTGGTTCAGCGGGTTAACCCACTTCGCCGACAGCCCGTTCCTTTAAATTCTCATTTCGCCGACAGCTTTTTCCTAGAAATTCTCATTTCGCCGACAGCACAAGTAGTTAGGATCGCGTAGAACGTGTTCATGAGAGTAGTTTTTCGAACAACATGGCCGCCGCCACTTCATTGCCCGTTTCATAGTTTTAACACACTTCGCCGACAACCATCATGCTTTCACCTTAGAAAAAGCTTATTTTTCTGTGCTATAATCGTATTTTTCATGTACAAGAATTGCGTTTTTACCCTAGATCTCCAAGATATCCTTCTTATATATAAGCCCCATAAATACACATGTAGTGCAATGTAACTGCATGTGACAATTGTAACACTTTTTCCTGCAAGATGACTCACTTTATGTAAAATCGGCTGCCAGTGCACGGTTTTTAGGTTTGCGCATGTGCACTGGTTGTGCGCTCAGTGCACAATATCGTCTGCTAAATTTCATTGGCATGTCAAACATACAGCGCACATCGGAGCAGAGAAAAGTGAGTTTAACAAAGTAATGCCGTATTCTTACTATCCGGACTTTCGTGCGTTTTGGGGCCGATCGCATGCGCACTAATGTTTTCAGCAGAAGCCACGCCCTGGGTTTTTTTTAAACTCCGCCCTTCACGCACAACGCACTGAGTCAGATCGACTTGACATTTTCTGGTGTGCGGACCATAAAAGCAAGATGGCGGCCCTCCACGTGGTTAAAATGGTTCCCAATTTGAACCATAGATGGCGTGCATGGGCTTTTGCGCATGCGCAGTAGGTCAGTCCGGCGCCAGATTTCTCCAGACTGACGTTACTTGTCCGTTTTTGTTTTTGTCTGGGTAGTGAGAATACGGCATAACGTCGTATTTGCATTGTCCATGCTTTTATGCGTTTTAATGCCACGCGCATGCGCGCTAATGCTTATGTGCAAATGCGCCGCCCCTTCTGCTATTAAGCTCCGCCCTTGACGCACAATGCACGAAGTTCTGTTCAACTTGACTTTTTCTGGTATGCTGAACATAGAAAAAATGGCGGTCCCTCCACATGGTTTAAAAATGCTTCCTCATTTGAACCATAATGCCCCAGACACACTTGCCGCACTTTCGTGCATTGCAGACGAAAACGCACAAATAAAGTGATGCGCGCATGCGCACCGGAAACTACGTGTTTTTTCTACTTCCGTGCGTTTCCAGTGGGCGTCGTCTGCATTTGTTCTTTGGCCTGCCAAACATACAAACGCACATTCCAAACGAAAAAAAATGGCGGCACTCGCAAAATCTCGACACTAGGCCACAAAAACGGCAATATTTCATCTAAAACATAAAATAGAGGGTAAAATATTTACAAGTATAACATAAATTTATGTCCTTGCATGCATTTTCACAT
>JAQGAE010005813.1:0-10831 GCA_034696685.1 Julus scandinavius
TCTTCAAAGATCACAGTCAGACAATTTCAAGTGAATTCATTTGATGGATCGATACTATGTAGCACAACTGATGAAAAACTATCCGGATCAGCATCCCCTGGTGGAATATGAGCTTTTGACATGGCTATTGCTGCGCAAGTAGAAATGTATACATGCTATGCTAAAGGCTCATGTGCCACCATAACGTGCCGAATCTGTATTAAGACAAATTAGAAATTACAAGTTTAGCTATGACTGAATGCGACAATGTTTTTAAATTTATTCAAACAAGCTATCAACCAGATTAATTACAGTTTTAATATTTTATACGAAAATTAATTATTTCAGGAGTCCAACCGGGCAATCGCAGAGACGTCATTACCAATAACGCTCACTACAATCTATTCAGTAATGGATCATTATTAATTAAAAACGCAGAAGCTGCTGACGAAGGCTATTATTTCTGTCAGGCGTCAAATGGAGTAGATGAAGGTCTTAGCATCGCGATGCATTTATATGTTAATGGTGAGTGTAATTAATTTTTTTGTTATGTCAAAATATTTCTCAAAATAACACACAATTGTTTTTTTATTTTAATAATCTATCGGTCTATTATCATTTTGATATTGTCCAGGCTAGCAGTTATTCACCGATTTAGTATTTGAATTTTTAAGAGATGAGTGACATATCTAAATATAAAAAACACCAAAGTATTTCATTAAAATGATTCAGGCAACAGTTGTTTGCTTTCAAAGGGAAATAATTATCTTCTATTTCCCCCGGTTTCATTGTCTTGATCAAATGCTTTGTTTTCGTATATTTAGGTATGTTATTAAGAATGTCTCAACCTTTATATGTAATAATGCGAATATAAAAGAATATGAACACTTAAATTGGCTTATGAATTGTTTATAATTTTAGATTGCGTAACACATTTTTCATAATATTAATTAAACAGAGATCATGAAAGACTTCTAGCACAAACTGACATAAAAAAAAACCAATTCAGTATATTTATCTAATAAATACTTTATGGTATGGATTTCAGTTCCCCCTCTTGCCAAGGCAATCAATACCAGCTTAATCGCGAAAATTCGTCAAAATCTAACGTTAATTTGCGACGTGAGAGGTGATGAGCCCTTGGACGTGATGTGGTACAGAAATGGATTAGCACTTCAAATTACTAAAAATTCCAGGTCTGCCTATTGTGGCGATTTGTTGTTTCGCCATAAAACATTCATTGGGTTAAAACAATGAATAATTAACACACTAATCAATGTTCACATCTTAATTACAGACTAAAAGCTCATTTGTATTCTTTGGCTCAATCGAAAACCTCGGAATTAATTATACGAGCCACTCACAGAGAGGACACAGCAACGTTTGCTTGCGTTGCAAAAAACACATTCGGTGAAAACAGCGCAAACATAAGCGTCACGGTGCAAGGTAATAAACACTTTATTTGATATGCACTTAGTTAATACCAATTACTGCATTGCCTATTATGAAAGCAACCTTTCTGTTTCAGAACCTCCGGATCAAGTGAAAAAAATTAAATTGGCCAAGGCGTTGAGCAGAAGTGTAGAACTATCATGGGGGCAGCCCTTCGATGGAAATCTACCCATATTAGGCTACACCATCGAATATCGACCAAAAGAACTAGGTACTCAAATACAAACTATCAAAGTTCGATATCAAAATCTTTAGTTAATCCAAAACTACAATTCTTTCACAAGAAAATTGTAACAAACCATGCATGGCAACAACTTTGAGAAAGTGTGCAATCTCTGTTCTGCCCACATTCTCCAATTTGAAGATCCCATTGAAGACATTCTCCCCATGTCTTCCGACATGGTGATAATATGACATATGGTCCTACATAAATGATCAGCTGGATTTGATAATGCTACAGTAAACCAGCATTAATTATACCTTAAAGTATCTATAAATTATTCATTTTAATTTAGAAACCGGAAAGCCGTTAGACTCCAAAAACATATCTGTTACTGCTGAAGGTACAACTCTCACAATTGCAGATTTAAAACCAGCCACACCTTATCAAATTCGTATATTTGCTCACAACAAACTGGGTGAAAGTAATGCAAGTCAAGTATTGGAGATTATTACAGCAGAGGAAGGTAAGCCATTTTTGTGAATTTACGGTTAAAGCTTGCTATAGTTTTACCTTTAATTACGATCATGAAATATTTAAGGTTCTTCGTTGCTCTAAAGTTATCGGTTTTAAGCTTATGTTTTTTTAATTTTTTAACTTCATGTCATATCAGCTCCTTCAGCTCCTCCCCAAGAAGCTCAAGTGAACGCGATAGACACGCATACAGTGAAAGTAACGTGGAAGGTAAGACCGGTCGAATATTTGTGTACACATCAACTATAAACTAATTGCGTCATTTACATCGTAGCATTAATTATTTAAACCATAAACAAAGCTGGCTAACGAATTCGCGACGCACTGAAAATTTAATGTATAGCCGTGAAAAACGAAAACAACTGCACTATCAAAAGAGCCCATAACCATGTTCACGATAGCACAAAAATAGCAAGTTGATATTTATAGTAATAACTTATTCAAAACCCCGTTGCCTTTTTATTATTTCTCAACCACATCCAAAAGAGCAGTTTTTCAACTTAATAAATTATACATAAAATAATCAATATTGGCAATATATTTCGGGCATTTGTTACGCTTGTTTGACTAATTAATGTAAAAGCTGTATTATTCTTAGTGCTAAGGAGGAAAAAAAGAAGGAATTGAATAATTTAGATTGTAATAATAGTACCTAAAAAAGTTATAGACTAAACTACCATTGATCCTAAAAATGCACGTCACGTTCAATACTTTATTCTTAAACCCTGCATATGTAGGATAACATTTTAAGACAGTTTTAAACATGTCTTTTTTTTCTCTTTTTTATACCAAACAGCCTCCAAAGCCAGAATTTCACAATGGAAAACTTCGTGGTTATCGTGTGGGATATAAAATTCAGGGTTTGAATGATCCCTGGCAGTACAAACCGATCGATATATCCAATGGAAGCAAAGAATTGTCGGTTACCATTGGAAATCTAAAGAAATTCACAATTTACGAGTTTATTGTTGAAGCCTACAATGGACCAGGACGAGGACCACCTTCAGAACCTATTTTAGCAGCAACGGCTGAAGATGGCAAGTACAAATTTAGCACATTTTCATTACGATTTTAGAATGGTTGAATTTTTCATGGACTTTATAAAAAAAAAATCGGAAATGGTTATCCATTATGCAATACGTGTACATGTCTAGACCATGTGCATTTCATCAAGATCATGACTGTTCTGTAGATCGATACAAGACTTTTCATGATAATTAAAGACAAAAATATCAAGGAATAAATACAATAAACCAAAATAATCGAAATACTGATAATATCCTTAATAACAACAGTTCCAGGAGCTGCTCCGCAGGACGTCAGATGCACTCCCCTGTCAGCCAAAAAGATTCACATGACATGGCAATCCCCTCCACCAATGTCAATTAATGGGATTCTACAAGGTTATCGTATTTTATATAAGCCCGTTGAAGAGTGGTATGGTAAGGAGAAAAATCAAATAATTAAAAAAAAAATATCAACATTTGTTTGAGAGCAAATATGTATTTGTCTTGAACGATTCCTTTGCAGAATCTTCACCGGTACGAAATTTCACTTTAAAATCTAACAAATACACCATAGAAGGCCTCCGGATATACGCAAACTATAGCTTACAAGTGCTGGCCTATACAAAAGCTGGGGATGGAGTGGCCAGTCAGCCTATTTACTGCAGAACACTGGCAGATTGTAAGTATACGAGTAGTTTATTAAATATTATAGGAATAATTTAAAAGGCGAGTAATCTCTCACTGAAGCAACATTATGAAACTAAGTGAAATTCACACTATGTCGGTTTAGTTTAAACGTGCTTCTGGAGATAATTTAAATGGCGATACTGAATTCTGATTTTCCATAAATCAAGATAAAGCACCGGTAACCCCAGGTTAAATAACAAACGTTCGTGCGTTAATGTTGCATTTCTGATTCAAATATGAATGCAAATTTTCTTATTTTAAACTTAGTTCCAGAACCTCCGGCAGCCATAATGGCAATTCCGACGGGGGAAAACGGAGTGATAGTTGCCTGGAAACGCCCTTTGCAAGTGAATGGGGAATTAAAACACTACGAGGTTTATATGAGG
Source organism: Julus scandinavius (assembly GCA_034696685.1). Classification (NCBI taxonomy): domain Eukaryota; kingdom Metazoa; phylum Arthropoda; class Diplopoda; order Julida; family Julidae; genus Julus; species Julus scandinavius. Next base: position 4,206 of record JAQGAE010005813.1, read on the forward strand.
GAGCTTGATAACCCAATGAAGGTAAATAGACAACGCAACGCTTTTTCCCATTCTCTTTCACTGCTAATGCACAATTATTATTGCATTAATATTACATTGCAACATCAAAGGCGTGCGAATTGCCTGTTAAATATGTAGGGTAAACACGAGCTACCCTTTTGCATCGTCAATATGGCCCTTCCATCGTCGGCAAAAAGTGCAAATAAGGAGAACATGCAAATTTACACATGATATATCATGAAAAAAATGGGATGTCAACTAAAACAATCGATTTCGTAAGCATTAACGCAGACATTAGCAATCAGTGCGAAACGACACAATTTGAGTATTTTACATTTTAGTAATTCAAACAAAATGCTAAATCATTTCATAAAAAAATTTGTCACAATTTGTTTAAGAATATAAAGATAAAGAAGTCTCAATGCAGCTAGTGTAGGAATGATCAGACGTCTAACAAGCACGTGTTCATTATTTTAGGACTTCAGAAAATTTAAAACTCAACCAACTGATAATCAATTTGAGATACGTGGACTCAGGAAGGATTTCAGATATGAATTTTTCGTGACTGCTTCAACATCTGTAGGAGAAGGCAAAGGCACAAAATCAATAATCAGAAGCCCGGCTGGTCCCTTAGGCAAGTTTTATTGGAATAACATCGCTTTAAATGAATCTACAGAGCAATCTTATATTATTAGTTTTTCTCATTCAGTGGGTGCAAAAATAGTCTCTTTTGATGAGAAAATTGTCGAAACGTGGAAATCAAATTTAACATTACCATGTCGAGCAGTTGGCATTCCAACGCCTGATCAGAGATGGTATGCGAGGTGGGTATTTAGTGATTTTTCCGAATTATTCAAACAACTTAAGCTATCCCAATGCTGAAAATGTATCGTCAAATTTATAGGGAAAAGCCGGTGAAGGGGTCAGATCGCTTTCAAGTTAATCAAGAAGGTGCCTTATTAATTCACAATTTACAAGGAGAAGATGCAGGGACGTATTCGTGTCAAGTGAAAAATGAATTTGGAGAAGACAAGATAGTATACGACGTACATGTATTAGGTACGAATTGCTAATTTTAGATTAGATTTCAAAAAATTTGAAATTATTATAGCATTCGGTACTTTATTTCTTATGAAATGCCATTTCCAGAGCCTCCTCATCCCCCAGAAATAAGCATAGTCACTACAACCTTAACGTCGATTGAAATAAAATGGACGCCAGGAAAAAATGGTGGCTTAAAAATCGAAGGTTACATTTTGTATTACCAATCGGCATCGATAAAACTGCAGAAATTGAACATTTCCAAAAACGCTTTAACGCACAAACTGGAAAATCTGAAATGCGGCACTAAATATCAATTGGCCATGTCAGCCTTTAATCGACTTGGCATTGGACCAAAATCATCGACTCTGGAGTCAGCGACTGATGGTGGCGGTACGTTGATATCAAACGCAGAAATTGAATCGAGAATCGATGGGCATCAATGCCCTACTAAATCATCCCAATCTCCCACATTTAGCGCCAACAATACCAGAAAAAGTCAAACTGATCGAAGAAAGTCCAAACTCGGTTGGTCTGCACCTCACTTCATGGATCAACAATGGATGTCCTATCCAACGTTACATAATAGAATACAGGATGAAAACCACCAAAAAATGGCTTCTTATATCTGATACTGTTAAAACGGAGGACAAACATTTCATCATTCCTGAATTGCAACCAGCCACTTGGTACACCCTTCGTATGACAGCTGAAAACAGCGCTGGAGAGTCGATAGCAGAACATGATTTTGCTACGCTGACAAATACAGGAGGTAAGAACCCTTTTAATTATTTTTCCAGAGTTAATTGCTTATTTCCCAGTAATTTCGTTCAAACTGGTTCTGACTACTACAAATTCCAACTCTTGTTTCAGGGACAATTGCCCCAGAGGAGGCTGCCGATCAAGGATTTGTAGAACACACTGGTCTATTGTCAGACTGGGACCAGTGGATAATAGTTGCCACCGCCAGTGCAATCACTGGCCTACTTTGTATACTTGTCATTATTTGCCTATGCGTTAAACGCAAGAAGAGACAACAGAGAAGAAAAAGGGGTGAACATCTGTCTACTTTACCACAACATACTCGCATCATTAGAAGATTTCCTTTCTACCATTTCATGCTGTATTTTATTATGATTTTTTAAACAATAGCTCAAGCTGGAGATCCTCCAAAGCGTAATCTGAACAAACGCGAGAGTAATGGTGGTGGTGGAATAAGTTTTGCTTATTTAAGAGGCAATCCAGAAAAATTACGCTTGGGAAAAGGATATTTCGGTAAAAAAGGTACACGCATGATTTTTATAGAAACTTTAAATAATCACATCTTCATTTATTGGACTTATCGGTCCTCATTCTTGCATGGTGTCTAAATAATCACAAATTACCACATATTTTTCATTTGTTTCCAATATTTCAGAAAAGAAATCGGATTTAATGCCCTATGCAACCTCCCATCTCAGTAATCAAGAGATGGCCTTATTCAATCATGCATCATCTCCAACCGATGTAAGAAAATTATTTTCTCAAAACATTTCATATTCAGTTTAAAATTCCATTCGTGCAAATTAATGTTTCACGATGACAATGATCATTATTCGCATTAGTGTGAATCTATGGACACAACAGGAAAAGCCAATGGGCAGACACCCCAGAGGTTTGCCAGACCAAAGCCTTATCAATCAGGTAAGGATGGAATGGAGATTTAACTTGAATTGCTGGCAAGTCGTAGTCCAGTCTCAACTATAAAATGTGTTGTTTTTCAGGGTTTCGCACTCCCACACATGATCCTTACAGCAGAGGTATGAGAGTACCGCACCCTGTGCCCATTCCTACAGCACCACCTATGCCCGATACAGCGTCTATACACAGGGGTGTAGGTAAGTTAACACCAGAATACTACTTGCAATCACGTTTGAAATCTTTGAGAACATTTACATGGCAATATTTGCTTTCACAAATATGCTGCACATAAGTTCTCAATGGTCAATGTTAAGTCAATTTTATTTAAAAGTCACTTTTACCTCTATCGATATACAGATTAGTTGATGCTACTTACATTTATTTCAGGTCCTCCACCAAATTTTGACTCAGGACAAATAAACAGCTTGAAAAGTGCAACACCTATAAAATCAAATAGTAAATATTTACTAAGGTAAGAAGTTGCCTGATTTTCGATGAACACTATCTAGTTATAAAGATATTTATACAACTAAGGGCTTTTATGATTAAATTAAACAGAATAGTATCTATAAACAAATAATTTTGTCTTTATATAGGCCACTGAGTGTGAAATATTTATGTTCAAGTAGAAATTAGTGATGTTTCATGTTTACAGTATACTTCATTTTACGCTCGTATAACAAATAGTCATACACAATGCTGTGACGACGGTAAACTATTATAATCAACGCTTTGATGCCTTATGTATTTCAGTAATACATTAATCGGTTTCTGCGTTATTACTTTCAAGTTGCCTCAAGTGTAAAACATTTTCAAGTAGTTTTCATAATGCTTCCAAGATACGATTGGAATTCAATACGCACGTCAGGACCCACATGTAAAGACAAAGTTGTTTTAGAGAAATCAGATGTGATTATAGCCTGCAGACATCTATGAGATAAATTCAGCATGCATTAATTTCGTTGCAAATGAATTTGCTTATGATTTTACCCTGGTGCTTTTTCCAAAAATTTATAACAAAGTGGGATTATTTTATAAGTCTAGGTTTTAAGCCCCTGAATAGTTGCACATAATCATGATTCTTGAGTTAAACGTTATTATTGCTTTTTGGCTGAATTTCGCTTTTATTTTGTAATTATTGCATTCATTAAGCAGTAATTTTATAATTAGGGAGTTCAAAGGAGATGCAAAAACATCCGAAACAACGTTTGTTTTTCCACCACCATTTGAAGACGTTTGTTCTTCAGCATCAGGGAAAGCTGTAACAGAAAATAATTATGAAAATGTTCCCTCAGGTATTTTAATTTCTGTCAGAAAATGGTTTTTGCCCAACACATTAGTAATGCAACCAAAATACGATTAACGGGCAGATACATGCATGATAATCTGATTTACAAGTCCTTATACAGTGACCAGTAATTTAAGACTAGGTTTTGCAAAACAAAAACAAACAAAAACAAAACAAAAAAAAAACATGTGTTTATTATCTAAACTATCTTACTTATCTATAAACACTTACTTTTATGTATATTCATTTATGTGTGTGTATTTCGATCGTATTTTGGAAGCATAATGCACAAATAGTTAATTATTCTCCATCTCTTGTGTATCCCAAAATATCAATTCCAACATTTAATGAAGCGCTCAACAAAATGGGAATATACTATCAAAGGTTAATTGCATTTGGGCCAATTTTAATTAAAACTAATCATGAGATGCAAAGTATTTCGTCCGAAATTAAATTTACCAATATTGTAAAGCAGTAAAACTTTCCATTACCTAATAACTTCGCAATAGTTTGCATATTTTTATCTACATTAAAATACAATGTCACATAAGCTGTAGATCACGTACGAAATTACATGATTGTTTGGGTCAAGTTAAATTTTCGGACGAAACAAATTGCAATCTGCTTTTGATCTATTTTATTTACTTCAATTTCTTATCATTGCAGGTCCCCCTCATTGTCCAACCAATATCCCTCCAAGACCTAAACTAACGTTTGGTCTATCAAAGTTGCAATAATCGCCAAAAGTGAATGTAAGATTTCATTTAGAATCATTAGGTTTTTAGATAAAACAAAAACCTTCTAAAACTAAAACAAAACTATTCTGTATCTCAATTCTAGGTAAGATAGGAATAATCGCCGTGTTCATAATAAAATGCAGCTGTTTCATTTGTAAATAATTATTACTCTACTGAAGGGAAGAAGTTCATCCATTTAACAACTGTCATAGCCAACGTGCATCACTGCATAATCATTCCATCGATTCAAACATTTTGATAAACCAATTATTTAGAAGACAAATGATTAGAGTTAGCATTGTAATGGTTTGTAAACTAATTCATTTTTTACCTTTAAAAATTCCGTTGGTCTAATTGCATACAAACATATACAATGAGTGATCTTTATCGATAAGCCCAGGTTAACATTCGTGTTCCTAATTTATGATAGTTCCAAAATTGTTTACACTAGCCCACAAACTTTGAACCCAAGTGAGTTGCTCAACATGCTTACTCTCAGCTAGCAACTTATCTTAGTATCTTCATAAAAGACAGACTTAAGATATGAATTTTAAGTTCACATTTTGGGAATCCCTCAAGCACAGGCTTAAAAATTGTTGCAAGGCAGCTAAAAACAAGAGTAAATTGCTTATTTAATTTCCTAAACAACGGATTCTAGCTAAATCACAAATTACAACCTGCTCATTTGAAGGAAATCCTTAGGGTAATTTAATTCCTGGTTATATATGCAAATTAGAATATTAAAATAATTAATTTTTAAATATTATAGAATCTTTATTTGTATATGTAGCTCGAAAGATTAACTTTCAAGGTAATTTTCCATTTTATAAGCAAAGTTAAAGGGCACGCAACGATTTTACTTAAAAGGCAACACCCAATGGTTAAATAAATAACTGCTATTATACAGCACCAACCAACTGAATATAAAACCTTTACAATGAAGTATGTATTATGTGAACCAGAAAATAACAATGAACAATCTTTTCAACGAAATCCTGATTGAAAAAAAATGACAGATGTGAAAGTGGAAATTTCAGACGTGTAAATATTTAAATGTTGTAAATAAGCTCAAAAAGAGTGGCAATCAATACCTAAGGTTGAAGTTTAAAAAATTCAAAGATCGAAACTACTTGTTTTTGATAACGAAAGAAAGTGCCAGTGAAACGCACACAACGAAATATCGGTTATTGCGTGGTTATTTTGTTTTTAGTCTTTTATTGATTGTTTTAAGACAATTGTTTCACTTTGTTTTCTATAAGCTTGTTAAATACGATAATGCTGAAATGTATAGTACCTTCACAGGTCTTCCATAACAATCGCATTACTGATTACACTCATTAGTTATAATGATAACACTTTATGTTAACGTTTTTAAGTAAAAACACGCCAATCTGGTTGCTCCTAATTACTATACTTAAAATTTCTATTCCAATCAAGAGATTATTTTTATTTTGTCATGCTAATGTTTTTAATTTCTTGGGATAAAAATCGTTGACTTACCTCAATTAAACAAACAAAAAAACTAGAATTTTTTTTGTAAAATATAACAGCAACAGCAAAGATTAATTCACTAACAACTGCTTTTTGTAAATTTTAATATTATGCAAATACTACCTTTCGAGTTCCTTGCCTTTGTCCTTCCAAAACAGTAAAGACAAATATAAAGGACAATGATTTTAATAGCTCTCAGCAATGATAAGAATTCAGTGCAGTTTCAATTTTGGAAATATAAACCAGATTGCATAAATAACACACTGCCATTAAAACCCACTACATTTGCAATTTAGTCCAAAAAACCGAAACATTTCTTACGTTTTTTATTAAACATGGCACCCACTATTAGATCACCAGTTGAAAATTTACACTCATTATTCCAAAGT
>JAQGAE010005814.1:0-10831 GCA_034696685.1 Julus scandinavius
AACTTGGTATTAATGACAATTTAATAGGGGGAATTTATTTACAAGTATGAATCATTAAAACATAAAGACCATTTAATAAAATGAAAAGGGGACAGAAAAATGTACATGGATGATCAACATGAAAGCATGAGATGAGAAAGATAAAACAAGCCAGGAACAAGCTGCTTATATATAAAATTATTGGTCTGGAATGTCAACCCTTGAACATACCATAAAGATCCACCATTGCATAATTAATTGCAACTATTTAAATGACCTTGAGTGCCATCTGATGAGCTATGTTGTTACCCAAGCATGTGACCTTGAGTGCGCATTTTTTAACACAAATCATTATGTTTAATAACGTTATTGCATGCAGTTAGTTGAAAATTTTTTTTTTTTTAAAACGAATAGTAATAAATTTCAAAAATTTACGCAAAAAACGCATGCTATAAGAAACAAAAACTTTAAAAAGGTCAGTAACTTGCTGTGAATTCTCAACGCCGTCCAACAAACACGAGGCATTCAGCTCGAAACATTTGAATGCATAAGAAAATTATTAACACAAAGTAATGTAATTCAAAACATTAGGCAAGAAACGTATGCTTAACAAAAAAAATTAAAAACAAAACTCATAAAAGTCGTTAAGTTATTATGAATTCTCAATTTTGTGCAGCAAACATGTTCATTTGGCTTTAAAGTTTTGAATGCATGAGCAAATCATTAACAATAAAAACGATATTGCATGCAGTTAGTTGAAAAGTTGTATTTTTAAACACGAAAAGTAATGAATTTTAAAAATGTTTGCAAAAAACACATGCTATAAGAAATGAAAACTTTAAAAAAGTCAGTAACTAACTTGCTGTGAATTCTCAAAGCCGTGCAGCAAACATGCAGCATTCAGCAAGAAACTTTTGAATGCATAAGAAAATTTTTAACACAAAGTAATGTAATTTAAAAAATGTAGGCAAGAAACGCATGCTTAAAAACAAAAAAATAAAAACAAACCTCAAAAAAGTCGTAAAGTTATCATGAATTTTCAATTCCATGCAGCAAACATGTGGCATTTAGCTCAAACCTTTTAAATGCATGAGCAAATCATGATGTTTAATAACGTTATTGCATGCAGTTAGTTGAAAAGTTGTTCTTTTTAAAAACGAATAGTAATAAATTTGATAAAATAAATCAATGATGCGAACTTGAAATAAAAAAGTTTATTTACTAGTGTGCAAACGTCTACACACTAGCTCAGCAGAACCTTTCAGTACAAATCTTACAGTTAAGTGGGTACAGGACAAAGTACAGTACAAAGAGGTCATAAGGAACAAAAGCACAGGAAATTTCCATTTGGGACCTTCTAGAACAAGGTCCCAGGTCGTGACGTCAGCCTTGACGTCACGCGACACGCAGGCACCATCGCGGTGGCCCTTTGGCCCTAGGGGCATGCAGTTGGCGCATCCTGAATGCCAACACCCCTTCTCGACAGATGCTTGCCCCTATCCCGTGATCTTTTCCTTGCTTCGCTGTTTTCCTCTGATGTCCCGTCCACATGAGGTTCAGGCCCTAAGGCCGATGGCATCCAAACATTTGATGAAGGGATCCTTCCTCAGAGGCTTTGTGAAGATGTCCGCAGGCATCTCTCCGGTTGACAGTACCGCATCTCGATGATCCCCCGCTCCCTCAGGTCTCACTGATGGTAGTGGCAAACATCGACATGCTTGGTCCTTGGTCCCGAATGATCCGAATCGATCATCCGGATACAGCCCTGGTTGTCCTCGTGGACGATGGTTGCTCCTTCCGTAGGGATCCGCAAATCTTTCAGAAGCTGACGCAGCCATAGTAGTTCTCGGCAGGCATGAGATGCCCCAACATATTCAGCCTCCGTGGACGACAGTGCTACCGTGGTCTGCTTCCGACTAGATAACGCCACAGAGCTTAGCCCGATGGAAAACACATAACTGCTTTTTGATTTCCGGTCGATCCTATCTCCGGCGAAATCCGAGTCGACGTGACACACCAGCGTTGTCGAAGGATTGGCAGACAGCCGCAACTTCTGCCCGATGGTTGCGGCCAAGTATCGCATGATACGCTTTACCGCCAACCAGTCCTGTTCCGTGGGTTTTTCGACTGGACGACACATATACCCCACAGCTGCTGCGACGTCCGGCCGCGACACTAGGGCGTTATATAAAAGGATCCTATAACCGCCTATATTGGGCAATTTAGGACTCCCTCCGATGAGTTCACTCATAAACCCCGTCTCCATTGGAGTTGCGACGGGCTTCGGTTAATGCAGATGTGCTCCTCTAACATCCCGGCGATCTTTGTCCGTTGGTGCAGCAGGAACGAACTATCTTGCTCCCTCTCAACCTGGATTCTCAAGTAGTGCCGCACACTACCGAAGTCCTTCGTAGAGAAGTGCCGATCCAGTTGCCGGCCCACCCGGGCGGTGATGTCTTTGGTCAATCCCGCCACGAGGAGATCGTCGACATACAAGAGAATGTACGTGATGCTTCCATCGGCCTCCTTCCGCGAAAAGAGGCACTTGTCCGCTTCTCCCGCCTCGAAACCAAGTTTGGCCAACACGGATGTTGCCTTCTGGTTCCAAGCGCGGGCGGACTGCTTCAAGCCGTACAGACTCTTTTTCAGCCGCAGCACTTTGGTCTCCTGACCAGACACTGCGAACCCGGGCGGCTGTTCCATGTAGAGCTCCTCGGTGAGCTTTCCGTTGAGGTACGCCGACTTCACGTCCAGGTGCCGCACGTGTAAACCCTTCGCCTCTGCGACAGCCAGGAGCACCCGGACTGTCTCGTGTTTTACCACGGGAGCAAAGGTTTCTTCATAGTCCTTTACAAACTTCTGGGTGAACCCTCAGGCCACTAAACAGGCTTTGTGGGAGTTGATGCGTCCTTCCGCATCTCTCTTCTCCTTGAAGACCCACTTCGAGGAGATCGCTTGTCGTCCCGGCGGGAGGTCCGCCAGCTCCCAAACGACGTGTTAGTGCAGCGAGTTGATTTCCTCTTGCGCTGCCCGCGTCTATAATAACCGCTCATAGTCGAACATGGATGTTACCTCGTCCCAGCTGGTTGGCTCTTGAGCCATGCCGGACTCCACGAGGTATGTCAGCCGCAGTGGTGGGACTCCCAAGATTTCCCTTGTCGAGTGTCTAGGAGCCGCAACTCCCGGAACGGTAGTTTCTGCCGAAACGGATGTTCCTCCCAAAACGTTGACTTATCCCGGGACGGATGTTCCTTCCGGAACAGTTGGGGGGCCTCGACCACTCCCGGTATAGCGGGCTCACCCACTTCTTGTCCCAGAACACATGAAGATGGGATCCAATCCTCACCCTCCCTCAAGACAGTGAGTGTGCCCCTTCTTGCTGTGCCGGAACTGCTGGAATGGGATTTCGGTCAGTAGTTTCCAAGATCCTAACGGACCTCGCCTTCCAAATCGTTGCTGTGTTGACATCGAGAATCCTGTATTCCTTGGAGTCACCGTCGTAACCCACGAGGATCCCTTCTCTGGCCTTGCTGTCAAACTTCTTTCGGAGCTCCTTCGGCACAAGGCTGTAGACTCTCGATCCAAACACCCTGATTTGGTCGAGCCTCGGCTTGACCCTTAGGAACAGTTGAACCGGCGTCGTTTTCACCGCTCGGCTCAAAAGCTGGTTCTGCAGATAAGCGGCCGTTGCCAGCGCCTTACCCCAGAACTTCAGCGGCAATCCAGCGTCGATTAACATCGTCCTCGCTATCTCGACAAGAGAGCGATTCTTCCGCTCCGCAAAGCTGTTTTATTGCGGAGTGTAGGCGATGGTCAGCTGGTGCTGTATCCCCTTCTGGACGAGATAAGCCTTTAACTCGTCTGAGAGATACTTACGATCATTGTCGGAACTGATTGCTTTTGGCGTCCTGCTAAACTGTGTCGTCATCCTTGCTCGGAGTTTCCACCTGCATCGGTCCACACACTTCCGTGTGGATCAGATCGATGGGATGCTCCGCACGGGAAACCTTGGCGGAAAAGAGGCGAGCCGACAGCTTGCCCATTGGGGAGCTTTCACAGCCTGCACAATCGTCGAATTCCACGGTGACTTCCACGCTGTCCGCAAGATCCTCCATCAGTAACCGTCAAATAGCAGCTGGGTCCCGGTGTCCAAAACTGCGGTGTTATTGCTGGAACGGTGCGGTGCCCGCAACGGCTGCCGTTTCTGTGTTGGGCTAAAGGGTCCCCCTTAGCCAGTACAGTTGGGCATCGTGCTGAACCGCCGAGAACACGGTCTTCTTGTTAAGTTGGACCGTGCACTCCTCCCTGGAAAACGTTACGTCCATTCCGCCGTCCGCGATTTGGACGACGGACAGCAAGCCTTGTCTGAACGATGGCATGTACAGGACAGTCTTCAAGTGGATGTCCTGTGTTGTCCCGTCTGGCAGATCACAGAGGAGCCAGCCCTCGCATACTCTATCCGCCTTGATGGCATGACGGTCGGCGACTTTACCTCTGCATCGGTGTTGCGAAGTTTCGTGAAGAACTTCCGATTCCCGGTGATACTGCACGTTGCTCCCGAGTCGATGATCCACTTGTTGGATATCTCAGTCGGGACCTCCCGCGACACGACGAAGGAGAGGTGATTGGAGTTCTCTTCAACTCCCGTTTTGGTGACAAGTTTGGCTTCCGCCGACTGGTTTTCCTTGTACTTCCGGTACTTGAAGCAGTCCGCCTTTAAGTGACCTGGTTTGTCACAAAAGTAACACTCACGTGCTTCAGAGGTCTTCTCGCCTTTCGGTCCCGGTTTCCTGAACTTCTTCTTCTGTCCCGGGACTTGCTTCTTTTCGTGTGTTCCGGCAGTACCGAAACGGGATGGCTCTGCCGCTAGGGCAACCCTCGAGTCTTCCTCAGCTTTTCTCTCCTTTTTCCGCAGAAACGTGTTGAGAAGTCAATTGGTCACGTACCGTGTGGTCATCATCGACCAATCCATACCCTCCAGGGTCATTACCATCAGGCTGTAGTTTTCCAGAAGGCTCATCATCATCGCCACGACGATGTAATGATCCAGAACGTTTTCTCCCGCAATGGCTAACTTTTCACGGAGCTCCATGATGCTGTCGATGTGCGCCTGCATCGTCCCGGAGACGAACTTGCAGGAAAATAACTTCTTTGCCAAGAAAAAGAAACTATTTTTGGACTTACGCTCGTGGGCTTCCGCGAGCGCCGTCCACATCTCGTTAGCGTGATGTTCCTTAACGAAGTGCCCCAACTGTCCTTCCGTTACACTTTGGATTATACGGGCCACGGAATCGTCGTTCTTGATCAAGTACTTCTCATCGATCTTCGCAGGTTTCCGGGTTTGCACGAACTTTCAAGTCTTGTCACGTTTTAAGATAGCTTCCATGAAGACTTTCCATTGTGCATAGTTAGTGTCGTTCAGCTTCTCAATTTTGTAATCCGCCATGATGTCCCGTAGAAATCCGATGGTCGCGATGAAAAATTTTGTTACTTAAAAACACAGCTTAAAAACAGCACCTAATTCCAATGTTCTAACCTTGTTTCGAACAGAGTTTTAGTATTCCCTTAGCTTGGGATCCTTTCAACCCTTTCGAACATGCGGTGTGGTGAGTTTAGGCCTATCCACGCATGGACTTCCTACAACTCAAGAATTCACAAATTTCGATGAAATTTCTACTCACTTTTTTATTTCGAAGCACACAGGACCCATAACCTGATGAAATAAATCAAAGACGCGAACTTGAAATAAAAAAGTTTATTTACTAGTGTGCAAACGTCTACACACTAGCTTAGCAGAACCTTTCAGTACAAATCTTACAGTAAAGTTAGTACAGGACAAAGTACAGTACAAAAAGGTAATAAGGAACAAAAGCACAGGAAATTTCCATTTGGGACCTTCTATAACAAGGTCCCAGGTCGTGACGTCAGCCCTGACGTCACGCGACACGCAGGCGCTATCGCGGCGGCCCTTTGGCCCTAGGGGCATGCAGTTGGCGCATCCCGAATGCCAACAAAATTTTAAAAATTTATGCAAAAAATGCATGTTTTAAAAAATGAAAACTTTTAAAAGGTCAATAACTTGCTGTGAATTCTCAACGCCGTCCAACAAATACGAGGCATTCAGCTTGCAACTTTTGAATGCAGAAGAAAATTATTAACACAAAGTTACGTAATTTAAAACATTAAGCAAGAAACGTATGCTTAACAAAAAAAATTAAAAACAAAACTCATAAAAGTCGTTAAGTTATCATGAATTCTCAATTCCTTGCAGCAAACATGTGGCCTTTAGCTCTTAACATTTGAATGCATGAGCAAATCATTATGTTTCATATTGTTATTGCATAAAGTTAGTTAAAGTTTTTTTTTAAACATGAATAGTAAAAAATTTTAAAAATTTACGCAAAAAACGCAAGCTATAAAAAATGAAAACTTTAAAAAGGTTAGTAACTGGCTGTAAATTCTCAATGCCATGCAGCAAACACGCGGCATTCAGCTCAAAACATTTGATTGCATGAGCAAATCATTATGTGTTATAACGTTATTGCATGGAGTTAGATAAAAAGTTGTTTTTTTAAACACGAATAGTAAAAAATTTTAAAAATTTATGCAAAAAGCACATGCTTTAAAAAATGAAAACTTTTAAAAGGTCAGTAACTTGATGTGAATTCTTAACGCCGTCCAACAAACACGCAGCATTCAGCTCGAAACTTTTGAATGCATAAGAAAATTATTAACACAAAGTAATGTAATTTAAAACTTTGGGCAGGAAACATTTGCTTAAAAGGAAACCACCGCAGGGTCTTAATTTTCAGTTGGTACTGGGAGTGTCTGCTGATGAAATAAAGAAGTTCTTTCGTGATACTAAGGATTAAAATCACGTTTATGAAAGCGGATAAGGCGAATAAGTTAGTCGCCATACCCAAGCAGATGTATGAAGAAAAAATGCTTATGTTACTTAGTGATGTTGACATGTATATGCAACTCCCGTCCTCTCTTTGGATAAAGAATAAAAATGCGGTAAACAAGATCGTAAAATTCTTGTTGGATAATGAGTTTGTTACCACTAGTTGTTATCGCAAGTTAGTATGCTATAACGGAATTACCCCAAGAATTTATAGGCTATCAAAGACCCACAAACCAGGGGTGCCCTTGTGTCCCATTGTATCGTTTATTGGAGCACCCACTTATAATTTATCGAAGTTTTTACGCTGATATTCTAGGACAGATTACTGGCAAGACTAATACGTTTGTCAAGAATGGTTTCGAATTTGCTGACCTTATTAGGAACACTAGAGTTCCTGAGGGTGAAAGATTGGTATCATTTGACGTTTGCTTACTTTAAACAAATGTACCCGTAGAGAGAGTTGAAGTCATTATTGAAGAAAAATAGGACCTAATTAAAAATTTCACCAAAATCCCCATGAAAGAGTTTAGTAAAGGTTTACTCCTTTGTCTCAACTCTACATTCTTTGATTTCTCTGGGACCACATACCGACAAATTTTTGGGATGGTGATGGGCTCCCCTATCTCAGCTATAATAGCCAATTTGGTTATGGAAGAGTTAGAGAGTGAAGTTGGTTCCGTCTCCCCTATTGCTCCGTCGTTTTTGAAGTGATATGCAGATGACATTTTTGCCATCATGCAACCTGAGCACATTGATGAATACAGGCAAGAAATGGAAGGATTTCATCCGAGACTAACTTTCACTATTGAACATGAGAATCAATCTAAATTGAGTTTTCTCAATGTATTAATTATTAGGAATGATGACGGGACTTTCCAGACAGAATACTATAAAAAACCCACCAACTCAGGACGGTATCTAGAATATTGGTCGTACCATGATATTAAACATAAACGTTTGGTAGTGAGATCTATTTTAAATCAAGCCATAAGTCTCACATCTCTTGATGAAGCCAGGAAAAGAATTGTTGCTGAAAACATTAACATTTTACAAAAAAATAATTATCCTCTAGACTTTATCTTAAAAATTAAGCATAGCTTATTGCACCCTAGGTGTCCCCCCGAGTGCATAGGTGATGAACCTAATAAGCAATTTTTAGCCATTCCTTATAAAAATAGCCTACCAGAAAAAATTAATTCTTTTATTAAGTTGCATAATGGTGCTATTGTTGGCAAAGTCATAATACAGTAAAATCGTTTTTACCATCCCTGAAGGACAAAGTTCCTTTCCCAGCCTGTAGTGAATTGGTTTATCAAATTCCATGTGGTACTTGCAGATTTGTGTACATTGGGCAAACGAAGAACACTCTAGCTTCGAGAATTAAACAGCATCACTACAATGTGAGAAATAGGAAAGTAGCTAATAGTTCCTTGCAAATCATGTACACAGTGATCATGTACACATCGTATTAACTGGGAGAAATGCAAGGTGTTGGCTGATGAACCCTGCCTTAGAGCCAGATTGCTGAAAGAAAGCTTCCATATTCAAAGACATCCTAATGCCATAAATCTGGCTATCAACTGGTGCTCAATTCCTCTAAAGTATCAAGGGATCTTAAATAAATCATATCCTTCTAATGGGAAAAGTAATCGACATGACATGAACCGTAATGTAACCTCACAACGATCTCGAATTAAAGATGTAATGCCGCCCAAAGGTATTATCTATAGGAAAGTGGCAGTAAACCCATTAACCTTCCCCAATAATATTAGTCAGAATGTAGGCACCATAGCTGCACGAAGCACACGTAATCCTAATTTAGGTTGGAGAGGTAATCGAGATGGTCTCCTGCCAGTCGCGCAAGCGTCGTCTCAGACTGGCCTTGCAAACTTATCAAGTCATAATGCCAATAATTCTTTCGGAAACCCACCAATTCGGCTTAGCAACAATTACTTACATCTCACACTACCGCCAGTATGGCCGTTTAGGCCTTCCTCCCCCCGTCATGGTTTCTATGGGCCACAACCACCCCTCCCCCTGAGAGGATACCAACACACCCATCAATGGTAGATTAGCACATGATTGCAATTCGCTTGACCAATGAGCACCTGATGCAGCGAGTTCATGGTTTTGTCCCATAAAGGAGCTGTGACTATTGTCCCCTTCTGTGTAATGGTGGCTCGGAACTGTATAGAGGCTAATCATACCCTATATTGTGCTTTGGATGGTTGGGTTGCCATTCTAGGGTTGGTTATTAACATTGTTAATTTTATCCTCGTGTGGATGGCCCCTCCGGACGTCCATAGTTATTACTGCATAGTGACACGTTATTGAGCTCAATGACCGGCCGCAACAGGCTTGGGTAGTATTTAATAATTATAGTGTTTACTTGTAGGAGTTTTGTTGTGGGTCGGATCGCGTTTTGAATGTGCTTGGCGCCCGTGCTCAATAATTGGCAGGAATATTTGATTTGGATACTATTCGTGTAAATGTTGGCAATGTTTTTGTCAAAAAAATTTATTGGTTTGCATGGAATTTTTACTGAAGTTTCAAAGAAAAATTTTTGGTTTATTAATTTGCTTGGTTAGGCTCACGTGTGGCTACTTTGTTATGAGGGAACCGCATGTTTTATCTCGCTGGCTATAGGTGATATGGGTGCGCAAGGTAAGCCTATGGGCATGTGTATTGTATGGGTTTGGATTCTGAATATGTAGTGATTTCACCCTTTAATAAGTTTTTTAGGATTTTGGTGGTTGTATAGGAGGTCATTCACATGGTTAATTGACATATTTTATACGTTTATGTTGTAGACAAAAATTTGCCTGTTTGTGACTGTGACTGCCGTTTGTAACATTGCTGAATTATTTTATTAAACTTGATATGGATCACCGCTATTGCATCTTATTAATTTGATGGTTAGTTGCAATATGTTTTAACAAGGCAACGTTCTTGGTTTAAATTGCATATAATGGGATGGCTGTTGTCCACTTTTTGCTTTTCTGATTTGTTGTTTTCCCGTTTTTAATTTTGATTAGTGTTTGGCCTGATGAAGTCCTAGTGTGGACGAAACGTTACCGATAATAAAGGCTTTATACACCTTTATTTTGACCTCCATTCTTCTTTTCTGGCTTCTACAAAGTAATGTAATTTAAAACATTAGGCAAGAAACGTATGCTTAACAAAAAAAAATTAAAAACAAAACTCATAAAAGTCGTTAAGTTATCATGAATTATCAAATCCTTGAAGATAACATGTTTTATTTGGCTCTAAAGTTTTGGATGCATGAGCAAATCATTAACAATAAAAGCGATATTGCATGCAGTTAGTTGATAAGTTGTATTTTTAAACACGAATAGTAATGAATTTTAAAAATGAACGCAAAAACGCATGCTATAAGAAATGAAAACTTTAAAAAGGTCAGTAACTAACTTGCTGTGAATTCTTAAAGCCGTGCAGCAAACATGCAGCATTCAGCTTGAAACTTTTGAATGCATAAGAAAATTATTAACACAAAGTAATGTACATTTGTATTTTTTCAACTCTGGACCAGGTAAAGTATAGAGGCGAAGAAGAGATGTAGGTCAATTTAAAGGCTAAGGCACTTTATTGATAGCAACGTTTCGTCCAGCGTGCGGACTTCATCAGGCTAATATACATCTAAATAATAAAATGAAACCGGAAGACAGCAGTGAATAAAATAGCAATCAGAGCAACACCACTCCAACATAATTTAAAAAACACCCGTTGCTATTTTCAAAAACGGATTGCAACTAAACAGATATTTCGAGCAAGTTAAAAGGCATCAAACAAATAAGAAAATTGCAGTTCGTGCGATTTTGTGTACCAATCATTGTGTACCACATTTGTGTAGAAACCAATAATTCTCTGGCCAAAAGAATAAAACAACATCAATACGATGTTAGAAATCGTAAGGTGGCTACGAGTTCC
>JAQGAE010005815.1:0-10830 GCA_034696685.1 Julus scandinavius
TCGGATCACGAACTTTTCGGTTCACGAACAGGGTCAAGGAACGGATTAAGTTCGTAAACCGAGGTTCCACTGTACTTACATAATTTCTTAAAATACAATGTATGAAACATTAATTAAAAGAATGTTCTGGGGCATGCTTGATCAGATAGAAATATCTACAAATCTCAATTAACTATTTCAATTAATGGCAAAATACAGCAAGTCCAAAAGTGGCACGGCACACTGAACAAGGGGATGAAACGATCCCTGATGCTCTTACAACTTCATTTTGGGAAGCGTTTTATATTTTGTCAGGTGTCACTTTGTTATATTTTTAAAATTTAATTTAAGTGCGTATTTTTGCGGAGTGTATCATTTAAGAATTCCAACATGTGTTTTATTTACAATTCTGTTTGTTAACCTTTGTCCTAATTTGCCGTGGAAAAGTGCACCAGAAAAGCCAGCATAAAGTTCTTATTTTCTTGGCTGGCACATTTACAAGTTAAACACGTTTATCTTTTCCGACTTCCCGTTTTCGTCATAATCTTGGCTGCTGCTGACGAAAATGACATCATAATCAGGACGGGAAAAGGGCTTTTGCCCGAAGAGTATATATATATATAAGAGGGAGGGGGGACTGATTTCTATGTCACCGGGATAGGGTTTCATTCAGGTTAACTGGCAAAACTCCACGACACTTTGAGGGGCTTTGCCTCCAAAACAAAAATACGGGACAAGAAGGAGGAAGAATTAAGACGTTTCGTTTGCGCCAAAAAATGAAAAGATTCAGCCTAAATACAGACGAAACTCCTGTTCAATGACATTGAGGAGACGCAAATAGTTGCCTATTTTACTAGAAAATATCCCCCGTGCGAAGGTGGGGGGTACCAGAGAAAACACGGAAAATACCCTACTTTATAGGGCAACTACTGCAAAATGTACAACTATGAAAATGATGATGCTATACTAAAACGTCCTCCACGTATGATGAAATATCAGAATTCAATTCAACTCAGTACTCTACAGTCAGCAAATAAATGCTATATGGTAGGAGGGGTAGGACCCAATTTCAGGAGAATGCTCCCCTAAGTCAGTAGCGACTTAGACATCATTGTTAGATTGAATTTGAACTAAATCAGGAGAATCGCCAGGTAGGCTATTCCATCGTCTAATCGCACGCAAAAAAATGGACCAATAGGAAGCATCCGTCTCGGGGCACGAAGCTCAGTCAAAGGATTTGAGTGATTATGTCTACTCCTAGAGTGCTCGTTAGGCCTTAGTATATTTGAATTAAGAGAAAGATTAAAACGTTTAAATAACCCCATAAATAACTTTTCGCGTCTGGACCTCAACGTGTCCCAATTTAGAGATTGCGGCATTTCTGTCACACTCGCGGAATGTTGATAACTGCCCATAACAAATCTGTCTGCCCTACGCTGGACCATCTCTATATCCTGAATATGAACCATCCTGTGAGGGTTCTAAGCAGGAGCGCAATATTCCAACATAAGGCGAACCAGAGTTGCGTAGACAGTTTCCGCTACATTTTCCGCACATTCTCGAAATACGCGTTGAATGAATCTAAGGCGTTGGTAACAATTTTTGTGAAATGGTGATTCCAAGAGAGGTTTTTGGTAATATTAACTCCCAGATATTTGATAGCATAAAGAACATGAACTTGAAGTCCATGAAGTTCATGATGTGACGTTCTTAAACAATTCTTATGAAAATGTAATTAATATACATATTATATCACGAGGTATTTTCCTTCGGTTAAGTTTTTTGTTGAAATACAACATATTTGTAAACTTTCAACTATATCTTAAAATATGACATCGCGATGTATTTAATTTATTACTTTTATATATTATACGGAGCTCTAGGTTTACATGTACATCACATAATTTATAAGACAATATTATGCTAATTCAAAAATGTAAATATTTGTACTTTGGTAAATCTACTGCTAAAATACTGTATATTGCAGAGTTTGTAATATGAATTTTTTAAAACTATCCTTGAGGATTCTTATACGGAAGATTTAATAGTATTAGACAACTATTCCAACTTCACCCTCTACAAAACTCTAGAATGCAACTAGTATTTCTCATATACATATATGGGATAAAATTTGGCTGTGAGGGCTAATAAAGTTTGACAAATTTCATTTCGCCGCCACGTTTTCTCGATGTTTGTCACAAAAAAAACCCAACTTTGACAATTTTTTTGCTACTCAAATAGCCTGAAAATGGGAATAGAAGCCAAAATCGCATTCTGCTATTTAACCTTGGCTTAATGAGTTAACAAACAGTTAGCTCATCAAGCGTCTAAACGGAACTAAACTAGATACATGGATAAACAGGTGATCTAAATGCGGCCCAAGAAATGGGTCACAGCCCAAAAAGTATGAGAAACTGAAAGAAAATAACACCTAAAAAATCAAAGGATGGAAAAATAAGCGGCAGCCATCTTGGTTCCCACTTTCGGAACGGTCATGGAAAGGATTTCAACCTAGTTAAAAACCTACACGGATAAATCAGCTAGAATGAATCTGTTTTCAGCTAAGCTGAAATCAATTTCATGACCATAGCTTCTAGTTTGTGATTCTTGCTTGTTTATATGGATCCATTCCCTAGTCTCGTCACATTTATGTTCCCTGAAACATGGCCTCTTTAAAGCTCATTAAAAAGTATTTACTTTTACTTTCTGTAATCTGATATAATTTTAGTGTATAAAATGAAAGTTGCAACCAATTACAGGTTTTTTTCACACCTTTGGGGTTTTCCAAATGATCCTCTAATTAGGAGATTTGCTCCCATTTCAAAATAGATGAAAGTGGCGATTAGTTGAAACTTGAAATAAGTGTACTATAAGAAAAAGGTGTTTTAATGTACTAATTTAATGCTTTTCTTATCTGTTTCTTACTCGCACAATAAAGATAACTAGGAATTACACGATAATGTCATATGCAGACAAACAAATTCAACTGAAATTATTTTAAAAATAATATTAGGACGTGTTTAATTATTTATTGATAATGCTATATTGGGATGTACGTGGCTATGAAGAGATATTAGAGATAGTACAGTCGAACCTCGGTTTACGAACGTCTGTCTACGAACAAATCGGTCTACGAACACGCACACATGGAGCACGTGCATATATAATGTCACGTAAATTTAATACGGTTAATATTTATTTATTTATAAATAATTGATATGGGGTTATTGTATAAAGTAATTAAATAATGCCAAGCTATTTGAATAGCAGCACTTGTTTGAATGAAATATAATTTGTATAAAATAAAACACTTTTAATAATGTTAATTGGAAATCATGGATGTATATATTTAACTGCTTTCTTCTAATATTACTCTAATTTTTTTTCCTTTCTGTATCATTTCCACACATAAAGCCATAACATGTTAAAAAAAAATTCTATGACAAAGAACGCATTATTTGGATTTACATTAATCGCAATAGGAAAAATTGATTCGGATCACGAACTTTTCGGATCACGAACAGGGTCTAGGAACGGATTAAGTTCGTAAACCGAGGTTCCACTGTATAGGTAGTTAGGCACATACAGTATGTTCATACGTGTCCAATGTTTTAAAATATTTGTCCATAAATATTTTTGCAATTCACGAATTTATGTATAATGAAATGAAACTTTCGACTAATGATTCCAATTTTTTTTTTATTTTTAGGTAAGTTTCATATTCAGTTTTAACTGTTTGGTTACAAGTCTCGGAGAATTGTTACGGCAAAAATCAGATCTGAACTAAATACACCAAAATATTGTAAAAAATAAGAGGTAAGTTCCGTGTTAGTTCACTGCGAGTAATTCAAAATGTAGTAGGTACTCGTATTTCCATGTTTACAACATACAGATTTATTAAATATAAACAAACATTAAAATGCATGGTTTATATAAAATTTAAGTAGTTTTCCCCACAATATCCAATCGTAATTTTATTTCACGTTACAAGTGTGGCAAACATGTGTTTAATTGACACGTAAATGCCACGTACTTACAATGACAGTGACAAGTTTGGACACGAGGAGTGTCCCATTAAGCTCAGTAGTCAAAAACGCCCAAAACTACTCTTGACCAAACGGCGGAATGCGGCCACCCCTCGATAATTTGGCCAAATATTGGCAGTATATTCGAGGAATGCATGTAGAGCAAGGCATTAAGGCCATCGAAATTAGGGTCCCAAATATCTCATTGAAACGAGCCATGTCCCTCCTGGAGTAGCTAACAAGTTTGTTTTTCTCATCAGCCTCCAACCTCCTCCTCCTCCTCCCCCCTAAATGCTCTTGCTAAATGCTGAGAAGACACCCATTTTGGTATCTAGGATTTTTGCGCTAGGGCAACATTCCTCAAGGACCAATCAAAAGCCATTCATTTTTACTTCAACTTCATTATGGGGATAAAACCGCTCTTCCAGCTAGGCCAACTAGTTTGTTTTCTCAAGGGATCACAGAGACTAACTATTAAACCAATTCAAATTTCGATTTACGAATGGCTCTGCTTACGAACAATTCGGTCTGCGAACATCGCATGTTGTTTCGCCTTACGAACGATGCTTCAGTTCACGAACACATTTCTCCGGACCACCGATTAAAGGTCTGAGTTTCTGCGATTGTTTTACTAGTTCCAGCAGAACATCTTTGTTACGGATAAGTTTTAATAAATACGAGAAACGTAAAAAATGTGTTAGAATTTCCGAGGATTTAAATTAAAATCGATATTAGTTTCGAGGATATTAGCCTCAATTGCAAATATGGCAAAAGTTCGTCTCTCGTTTTCTCCACGCCAATTGGATAAGAATCCATCGATGACGTCGATTTCAGACAAATCATGTGATTAACAACAGAATAGAGTAGAATAATACACATTTTCCTAATGGAAACAATATTTGTTAATGTAAATTTCTGAAACAGAATGTGCGAATGAAGTTGATTCGCTGCAACGTCATCATGACGACACCACGTGGGTTTAGTCTTTATTTCCTATAATGTTCGAAATCATGGATGTATATATATATTAAACTGCTTTCTTCTAATATTACTCTTATATTTATTTCCTGTCTGTATTATTTCCACACATGAGCCATAACATGTTTTAAAAAAATTCTAGGACTAAAAACGCTTTATTTGGATTAACATTAATTGCAATGGGAAAAATTGATTCGGATGACGAATTTTTCGGTTTACGAACAGAGTCGAGGAACGGATTGAGTTCGTAAACCGAGGTTTCACTGTATGTGCTATATGTGCCAAGTTTTCTTCAACGCTGGAGCATAAAACACCATCATATTTTCAAAAATACTGTATATGGGGACATTCTATGGCATACTGCACATGGTCCTATGTATTTTTTACCATCCTTGTCTTTACCTGACATGTT
The DNA here is from genome assembly GCA_034696685.1 of Julus scandinavius. Lineage (NCBI taxonomy): Eukaryota > Metazoa > Arthropoda > Diplopoda > Julida > Julidae > Julus > Julus scandinavius. Next base: position 5,395 of record JAQGAE010005815.1, read on the forward strand.
AAATTCAGAAAGATCTTAATTTGTTTTTCATGACGTGTTTTGAAATTTCAAAATTATAATAATTAAAGATGACAGCTCTTTGATCTGCACTTGGCTCAAGATTTGTTTCTCCAAGTTTTCCCTACCCCCAATCTAATGCCCAATAGTCCATCTTTTAATCTTTATTGGTATCCACCCTTATGGCCACTGGATCTTTCTGAAAGCATTCTTGACCAGTCACACTTTTCCGACCTTTTTCTTTTCTTCTTCAGTTTCTATTGTTTTCAAATGACCAGCAGGTACTATTTTTTTTCTTCTTTTTTTTGGGGGGGGGGAGAGGACAAGAAGTTTTACCCTGAGATGTTCTCACCTTTAGGATCGATAACACGCTGGTCCAGTTGTTGTCCAAGGTGGTCATTATTGCCTTAGCCTCGACTTGACCAATGAGAAACAGGGTGATTTTTGAAATCCCATTTGCTCGAGGCGGTCAAATGGGAGTAAAAGCAACCCCCCAAATATTTTGCCTCCGTTGGTGGTACTAGTGTCGACGTGTGCGGGTGATTTGCTCGAGAATTTCAAGAATTTCGGTCGAAATCAAACGAAATTTTTCAGACGAGAGGAGGATAAGGAGGGTTGAAACAGCCTCTTGTTGTTGCCGATTCAACTTTTATAAAATTGCATCGACCATTCATTGCTTTTTTTTTGTATTGGACCATTTCTTCATTATTATTATTTGCTACAAAAAAAATCTTGTGAGTTAGCTGGGCTAATGTTGTTTGATAACAAACTCCCAAATGGCATTTCGTGTTTACAAATTGTTCGCCAAAACATTTTGATAAAAATACTTTTTTTTTCTTCTTCGTCTTATTGACGTTTTAACGTGCAAGTCATTCCTTCGCAATGGGCTTTTTTTTTTCAATATGGCGGAAAAAAATTGGCGAATGAAATTATAATCATATATATAGGCACAATATAAGACCCACGATATCAAAACAGTTTTACAGTTTTATAAAAATGAATATGGATGATGGCTTCTAAGAAACTCTGTTTATAAGAAGCTCTACCGATGCTGTTGTTGTCTGGCAGCATTGTATTTAGCGCAAACAGGATTTTAGAAATTGTATTTGATGGTTGAAAGCTGTTTTCAACATTTGTTAATGTTCAAAAGATGTATACATTTTTCAAAGTAATTTTTATAAAACTTTGGATTTTAGAGTACTCTGGAATTCTTTGACACCACTTAAATACCAAGATATGTCAAAAATTATGTGACCATTGAGAGACATTTTGATCGTAGGAGACTCTTGAGCTTGAGACTGAGATATGTCTTAAGTCCCAGATACATACCACAGCTGTACAGAAAAATTTCCAAGACTATATAGTAGCTCAAGGCTGTGACAAGACAGACAAATATGAGACTCAAGCTCATGTTTGAGACTGAGCTGTATCTCAAGTCCCAGATGAATACAACAGCTGTACAGAAAAATTGCCAAGACGAGACTGAGCTGTGTCTCAAGTCCCAGATGAATACAACAGCTGTACAGAAAAATTGCCAAGACGAGCTCAAGGCTGTAAAAAGACAGACAAATATGAGACTCAAGCTCATGCTTGAGACTGAGCTGTGTCTCAAATCCCAGATGAATACAGCAGCTGCACAGAAAAATTGCCAAGACGAGCTCAAGGCTATGAAAAGACAGACAATTATGAGACTCAAGCTCATGCTTGAGACTGAGCTGTGTCTCAAGTCCCAGATGAATACAGCAGCTGTACAGAAAAATTGCCAAGACGAGCTCAAGGCTGTGAAAAGACAGACAAATATGAAACTCAAGCTCATGCTTGAGACTGAGCTGTGTCTCAAGTCCCAGATGAATACAACAGCTGAACAGAAAAATTGCCAAGACGAGCTCAAGGCTGTGACAAGACAGACAAATATGAGACTCAAGCTCATGCTTGAGACTGAGCTATATCTCAAATCCCAGATGAATACAACAGCTGTACAGAAAAATTGTCAAGACGAGCTCAAGGCTGTGACAAGACAGACAAATATGAGACTCAAGCTCATGCTTGAGACTGAGATGTATCTCAAGTCCCAGATGAATACAACAGCTGTACAGAAAAATTACCAATACGAGCTCAAGGCTGTGACAAGACAGACAAATATGAGACTCAAGCTCATGCTTGAGACTCAGCTGTATCTCAAATCCCAGATGAATACAACAGCTGCACAGAAAAATTGCCAAGACGAGCTCAAGATTGTGACAAAACAGACAAATATGAGACTCAAGCTCATGCTTGAGACTGAGCTGTATCTCAAATCCCAGATGCATACAACAGCTGTACAGAAAAATTGCCAAGACGAGCTCAAGACAGCCAAATGTGAGACTCTGCAACTGTGGCAGGGTGTCATCTCAAGATTTTGCTTAAGCTTGAGACGCAGCTTAGAAGAGATGAGTCTTGAGATTCAGTTTGTTGAGCAACTGTGGTACGGGCCTCGACCTTAAAGAATCATTCTACACTCAATCTTGTCGATCCAATAGATTCTTTGAAGATTCATTATTGTAAATCATTGTGAACTCAATCGTGAATCAGTTGAGATTTAATCTTATAGCACTCACAACCTTTTAGAATCACGCGAAATATTCAAGAATTATGAGATTCATTGGCATTTCTTGAGAATCAAAGAATGAGATATTCGAGACTCGTCCTTTATCAAAAACAAAATCTTTGCAAATCGTTCAGATTCTTCGAGAATCCTTCAAAATCACCCAGATCCTTAAGAAATATTTTTTTTCCGGATTCAATCTCAAATCACTTACATGCATAAGTTGGATTGGATCCGTTATTCTCACATCTACGCATCCTGTTATTACAGAAAGGGCAGCAAAATGGAAAAGGGGCCTCTGTATTTCCATCATTTTGTCCATCCCCCTGCTTCTTGTCCACCTGATTAAGCGGTAAAAGCAGGTTAAAAAGCGAGGCAAAAGGGAGGAGGTCCATCGTTCAAAATGCCCATTTGTCCATTGTCTCGCCCTCGTGACATCTGAGGACATGAGCTCAACCATCGCAACCTTTGACCCCTTTTAAAAGTTGCCGCCAGGGGGACCCCTGGACTCGGCATGGGCCAGATTCTTTAAATCCCTTCCAAGGACAAAATCATTAGGGGGGTGTGATTTGTTTGTCCATCGATGGGACACGCTTGCCCAAACCTGAAAAGAAGGGGGTTTTGCCAAGAGGTTGGGAGAATCATTAATCCTAACCTGGGTACAAAAGGGCCCAAAACAAACGCTCGTTCGTCATAGACGTCACTACATCCTTTGGCGGCAATTTCTCAATCATTTTTTTCCCTCCCTTTTGGGCAGTTCACTCTCTATGACCACTGGTCAGTCTAAATGGCATTGTTGGATCAAATGCAATCTGCTTTACTTTTCCTTTCATCGACATCGGAAAACACCATTCCCAAAAAAGAAAAAAAAGAGGATTTCCCTCCGTTAAGTATGAAAATAGAGATTTATCCTCCTCCTCCTCCTCCTCCTCCTCCTCCTCCTTCTCTTCCTTCTCCTTCTCTTCAGGCCAACGGAGTGAAGGACCAAAGGCGAAGAAGGATCTTGCAATTGCTGTCATGTGCCAGTGTATAAATTTTCCACTTTTCTTGAAAAGAAATACAGAAATTCAATGCCTCCTTCTTCGATGCAAACAGAGTACCGAAACCTACTATGTTCTTCTGACCTAACACAATTCGAACCATGTGTAAAACCCTTTAAAGTGCTGCATATACAGTGGAACCTCGGTTCACGAACTTAATCCGTTCCTTGACCCTGTTCGTGAACCGAAAAGTTCGTGATCCGAATCAATTTTTCCATTGCAATTCGTGTAGATCCAAATAATGCCTTCTTTGCCCTAGAATTTTTTTGTAATATGTTATGGCTTTATGTGTAGAAATAATACGGAAAGGAAATAAATATAAGAGTAATATTAGAAGAAGGTAGTTTAATATTTATACATATCCATGATTTCGAACATTACAGGAAATAAAGACACCCACGTGGTCTCTGGAAGTCTGCAACATTATAAATGGCTTTTCAAAATTCCGCAAATACGCCAAAAATGGTATCTAATATGCAAAATGGCGTCACCACAGTCACGTGCTGTTCTGAATCTCGTTCACGTGCTGCTGTTCTTAATCTCGTGCTTTTTTGGAATTCCTTTGTTCTTTTCTTGGAATTATATAAAAATTGGAATTCAGACCAGTTCAGCTTCACTTCTTGATGTTAAAATAAATAGTTCGCATAAACTTATTGTTGAATAGAGTTTATTTGGAAGTTATATCAGCATTCAAAGTTCTGTAGCAGTTGCAGAAATACGAGGTATGCATCTCGACGGGTCTTGAAAATTCAATGGAAATCACCATTGCATGTATACTTGCTCAGGTCGCCATGTTGGAAATTATGTGTAAGAGGGGTTCAGAAAGCGGAGCGTGAAAGGGTTAACTTACAATGTCGCTTAAAGGAAAAAAGCGCTTAAATTCGTGTGGTGAATTCGTTGTATCGGTTCGCCGACACCTTAAAAAACCACGTGTGGTAGAAAAATGTCGAAATTTGAACAAACAAAAAAGGTGCAACCGCTGCGGTGAGAATCCAATAAATAGGTGGTCCTAGGGTCCTCACAGACTTCCGAAATCCGCTATACCAAAACGTATGTATTCATGGCTGTTTTACTTTAGGATGATGGGTGCGTGCATGAGGCTCAAGTTTTTTTTTTTTTAAAGGAAACCGTATAACAAAAGGAGACACTCTTGAAAACGACCAGAAGTGAAGATGGATTGGCTTTTATAGTTTAAAGGGTGTCTGCAATTCACCTTGCCGTTAAAACCCAATCTCTGTTGTCATCCTGGATCAAAATTGCCCGTATATCAAGGAGGAGGGGGGAGGAAGGGGGGAAGGGACCCACATCCGAATTGCCCCAGTGTAAATCAACGGTCATCGGAAATTGTAAAGTCTTCCCACATTTCCCCCAGATACGGAGGTCTTTTCCGCCATTCATCCCAAACGGGGGAAGAAAAACGTCCTCCTCGAACTTGTGGTTAATTGCTTTTGTCCAGAGGACAAAACAAACCTTTGTCATATTAAATTCGTTTTTGTCATTTATGACAAAACATCGTTGTCGTTTATGATCTGTGGTAAATGGCATCGCCTTGTGCCATAACAAAGTTACGTTTAAAAGACGTTCAACTTTAAAAGTTTATAACACGGAAGAAACCATGTCAACGACATACATCTAGAGGATTTCGACGTGTCTTGGAAACGATTGTCGAAAGAGACATATTTGACATGTTATCACACGTGGGGAAACTATGCGGATACACTCTCCAATAAACGCTTACCACACTGAAAACTCAAAATGTGCAAAAAAGCACACCAAATGTGTAAAAAAGTTTTGCACACATAAATGTGTAAAATT
>JAQGAE010005816.1:0-10830 GCA_034696685.1 Julus scandinavius
ATATGGGACTCAGTTACCTCGTTAGGCAGCTTATAAAACTGGCAACAGATGGCGCCACTATAGCCTGAAAACTCCTCCATTAAATACATAGTCCGATACATCTAGATACATAGATATGTTTACGCCTTTCTAACATAGTACAACATATTAATTAAGCCAATGAGAACTAAGTGTCACTCTGCCCATAGCAACTAGACCATGGTCATTCACAGGCTTCACGAGTCTAAGTACAATTTCAATGGTGGGAAATTGCCTTTGGCCAGACATAGCCCCCTGTATAATACATAATGATGTTGATGATGATGATGGATCGTGTAGCTTTGTCCTTTTAGACTTACGCTCCCTCTGGGAACCGCTACCAATACTATTTCTACTCCTTCCCTGCACTGCGCCTCTCTGCACTGCACAACCAATCTACTCTACTCTGCCTCAAGTTAAGCCTTTGCCTGTTGCTTTAAGCCTGCTTCATACTGCTGCATCGCGTTGCGTTGCGCAAACGCAGAGAAACGTCGCGCAATGCAACGCGACGTCACTGCGATGCGTGAAGCACAAATTGCAATTTGTGTGTGGCAATTATTTCTACGAGTGTCCTATTGTTTTTGTTAACCCAAACATTACATAAAATATGCAACGCAAAACACAAACAATTGTAAGGGTCCATAAAAATTTAATCCAATACTTTCGGCCGTTATATAAATTTGAATTAAGGGCGTGATAATACACATGATGGAAATGGAGCATTTCCATTGGCTCCATGTCTCTGACACGCGAGGTGATGCAGCCTTTCCGTTGTGTAGAAGATCGCCTCCATTGTTGCATTCCCTCTGCAGCACGTGTACAATTCGTACACGTGCTGCTGATGGAATGCAACAATATTGTTTAGAAAAGTTAACTTTTTATAATTGTTCGGCAATCGCGAATTTTGATGGATGAATCGTGTTTAAGAAAACAACGATCGAGCTGTGTAACAAAGGGCGACGCCATCGTTAAGCCTCGCGATAGGCTACATTGTCGAAGGGAAAACGAGGTCTCTCGAACGGATTTACTACATTGTAGATTACTATAAATGTAAGGTAGGTAGTAATTATACAGTGCATGTCTAATAGGGATGATGGAAGCAGCACGTGATTTTGAAATATCGATTGCGTATACATTTTCGAAAAACGGTTATGGCCTTGTTTTTTTGGTGTCAAAAACTGAACTGTATACAGTTCGTGCATTATCAGGTTATTCGGAGGAACGAATAAATAGAAAAAATCGTTGTTTTTGGAAGTACATACTACCCCAAAACAATGAATTTTTCTATTATTGAATTGGTAATTCACCATCATCTTTAAAAAACCCTGAAGTATGGCATGCTGCTGTGGTGTTTACAAAGGTCGATCGATCGCCTCCATTGTTGCATTCTCTCTGAAGCACGTGTACAATTGTACACGTGCTGCAGAGGGAATGCAACAATATAGTTTTTACACAAGTTAATTTGTTGTTCGGCAATCGCGAGTTGTAATGGATATATCACGTTTAAGAAATCTACGATGGAGCTGTGTTTGGTGAGAAATATTCTCTGTTAACAAATGGCAATGCTATCGTTAAGCCTCGCGATGGAATACGTACAGGGCCGAACAGAAAATGAGGCCTCTCGGATTTGCTTTATTATAGATACATAGAAATTTAAGGTAGGAAGTACTTATATACAGTGTATAATAGGGATGATCGAAACATGTGTTTTTGCATACATTTTAAAAAATGACTATGCCCTTTTTTTGTGTCAAAAACTTTTCCGATTGTGCATTATCAGGTTGTTGGGGGATCTATACAACAATTCGTTGCTTTTGGTAGTTTACCGAGTGGGGTTCAATATACTTAATTTGGGAATTCGCCATCATCTTAAAAAACAAACTCAAGTATGGCATGCCATTGTGGTGTTGAAGAATTAAGGTCGATAAATCGCCTCCATATTGTTGCATTCTCTCTGCAGCATGTGTACAATTCGTGAATAAAGCTCGTTACAGGACATTTGTAAATTTGTTTTTTTCTTTTGTTTTTAACCTGTATCACTCTAATATCATTTTCCATCATGTAGGGCAATTCCTCCACCTGTGATCATGGTTCGCAATGTTAGGTTTTCATATGCAGGCACCACTGTAAGTCACAATTTTGTAAGTAAAAAAATGTATAGCTAGTGGAATATTGACTGCTGCATGACTATTGACGCAATCAATACATTTTTGCCAACCTTGTACATACCATAAATTGGAAATTGGACACTACATTTGCACTTTTGGGTCCTATACTTCAAAATAAGCACTTTTGAAGTTGGTTCCCGTTGATAGCTTTTTCCGGATAAACTCCCATCTGCGGATTGCTGGTTAACGTAAATTAATGTTTGTTTTCTTTTTCTTTTAAAATGAGAAGAGTTAGTTTCATAAAGTGTGGTATAGCTTTCAACTTTTAATTTCGTAGGGTTGCACGTTTTTTAGCATTTTTACGAAGTCCTCGATCCTTATGCCCTGGAATGCATTATGTAAAACTTTCCATGAATTATAAATAGCTCTCAAGCCGGGTCTCCACCCAGAAGTACATTGTACGTAAGTACACGTTTTTTGCAAACATATGCAAAGCAGTTTGCCCTCCGGGTTTGTTTCAGCATTAAAGAGATTTAACATGTCTTCAATAGCTTTAAAATTTGGATATTAACATAATAGCAGCTGAAACAAACCTGGAGGGAAAGCTGTTTTGCATATGTTTGTAAAAACGTGTACTTAGATACAATGTACGTCTTGGTGAAAACCTGGCTTTAACATTCCAACTGCCTTTTTGTATATGTAAATACGATGATTGATACCATTACTTTTTTGTTATTATGAAAATATGCAAATTTATAAAATAATAACATGTGTAAGTTGTACAATTCTCTTTGTTTTATAAATAATTTCATGCTTTTAACAGCGGATTTCTCCTTTAAAAAGCAGCAGCAGCAGGAAGAACGAAGAAAAAGGTAAGTGAGGGTGTTTATATGTTTTAAAAGCTTTTTTTTTACGAAATATAAAAAGGGTAAAAATGGGTTATATAATGGTTATATAAAGGTAAACATGATGACCGAAAAGGTTATAAATAGGTTAACATAACGTGAACAAAACTGGTTAACAAATGGTGTCGGAAAAAACGTGTCATTTGCAGGACACTTTTTCCCAGATGTTAACGTGTATGAGAAACGTTACGTCAACCATTGGTCTATGGAGAAAAAAAACCGTTTTTTTATGTTTTCTTCACCGATGTGTGCCGCCTGGGGAACTACCCTGTAGAAAAAGTGTTATCTGAATATTTTCAGAAACCAAAAAAGAAGGGAAGCTTATTTATTTAAATTTGAATTTTCAAACCTTGAGGTGAAGACTATACCTAATCCATTTTTGAGTGATCAAAGTGAATAAGCAATTATGTTACAATGTACAATAGGGTATTATTTTTATAATGCTCAATATATATATATATGCATACAATTGTAAGAAAAGCATACTCATAAATGTGAGAATCCCAAACAACTATGTTGGAGAAAGGTTCTTGAGATTACTCTCTAACCCAGGGGAGGCTTAAGGAAAAATGTGCAGGGGCACGGAACCATTCAGGGCGCATCTCATCTATAACTGGGCAGAACTAATATCAGGACTGAGCCAAATAAGAAAAGTAGGTCCCAACCTCCAATCCATACAAATTCACATTTTATGGAGTCACGTGAAATGCAGAAATTTTGTATTTCTCAGTAATAAACCTGGATTTTTAGTGCCAAAAATTAGCACTCAAATAAGCTTAAAAACTGAATTTTTTGTGCTGATAGTTGTACACTTTTGCAAATAAAAAGTGCTATTTTAGTGCAGAAAACGAGCACTTTTGCTGCTGAAAAATTTAATTTTTTAGGAATACAAAATGTGCTACAAGTGCAGAAAATTGCACTGTTACTGTCTGGGCATAGACACTTTACTTTAATATATTTTGTATTGTACAAAAATTGCGCTAAAAATATACAATTCTGTTGCAGAAAAAATTGCGTTTATATGACAGTGGTGCATTATTAGGTGGAGAAATCTTGTTAAGAAAATAAGGAAAAATGTCAAAAATAAACCCGTGGTATGCATTTGAAGGTTGTTTGGGCCTCCAATGATTCTTCAACATTTTCAACATTAATGGAAACGGCGACTGTAAATGACAGATCTGGACTCGCGTATTAATTTATAATGTGTATTAATTGTAAGAGAAAACTGAACAATAAATGAGATTGATTATAAATGAATACACTTGTAAGAAATACTTGTATAAACGTGAAAAAGGTGGCCAAAACAAAGGCCGGAAGATGAACAAAATACCTCACATTAAGGGCAACAGTGAAAGAAAACATATAATGCCGAAATGGTAAGTAAAAACAAAAGGGATGAAATAAATCAAGAGTAAAGCAAAGCGGCGTGGATGCTAAAATAAAAAAAAAACAATCGAAGCAAACAACTGAACGGAACCGAGATGCTTATTGGTTACGCCGGCCTCCCTGACGACTGACATCTTCATCTGATGACAGACGCCAAAAACGGTGGGGATTTCTTGGCCTCAAATGATATTCCGCAGGCGGAGGATTGCCACGGCGAGATACCGGATGCCCATGGTTGGACTGGGCGGAGGACGCACAAGAGCTGGTCGTTCTGGGCGGGGCTCGAGGCCTCGGCGGGACCTTCATTACCGGACGATCCGGGACGTGGCTAGTGGAAAAACGTGGCGGCGGAATCGACCGTTTCGAAATGGCCCCAGATGCAGGACTAGGACTCCCAACGCGATCCGGAAATCCAGATAGGTAAATGGGATCAGTACCCTGAGAACGCATGGGGGGGTTTTGCTGTGATACCCGTGGCCTGATCATGTGTTGGTGGTCCCACTGACCAAAAGCTGTACGTGAGGAGTGGCAGCTTCGACTAGGGCTTCCTGGAGATGTGGAGGGGCCTTATAGGGGCCAACCCAAGAAGGGAAAGGCTCTTCCCAGACCACCTTTTGAGCATATCTGTACGCATCAAGGGCAATAGCTTGGACAGCCGCGTCGAGTTTGGCTTGACGTCTTGCGGCCCTTTCCTCCTTGAATGAGCAGAATTGCGGGAGTACAGGAATCCTACGATCCCTGGAAGAGCAGCGGTAGGCCCCTTCTGACGCCCTTGGAGATACCTTTGCCTCTGGGGAGCTTTCATATGGAATTGGAGCTTTTTCTATGGACTCTTAACGTCCTCCTGGTTTCGGAGAACGTCATCCTGACAGGGACCTAAAGGCCCCATGTTCCCTAGAGTGGAGATAATTCGCCCGTCCACGAGGATGAAGAGTTGAGGAGGTAGCAGAGGCGTGGGCGCCCTGTACTTATTTAACCTCGTTGACGTGGGCAACGGTAGTACTATTAGGTTGCAAGAGATCGCCACTAGATGGCGCTAGTGTCTCTGTGGAAAGCAGAGCACTTGCTTCCTGCTGTTTCTCCGACGTCCGCTCCTGGGCCATGGAGATAGGTGGGATGACGTCACGTGATTGCAGGCTAGTATTTTCATGGACGTCTGCAACCTGACGATTGGCTAATGGGGAATCAGCATCCCTATTGGTGGATAGCTGAAAGGAAATATCCATTTCCTGTAAAAGGTTAACTTGAACGTTTTTATCGTAACAGGGATGCAAATGCAAGTGTTTCGTAGGAAAATCTTCAAAGTTCGTGAGCCCAGGATTATTGTGTACCATAGGGATAATATCAACATCTGAAGACCTATGCTGAGTGACGGTAGGATTGCCCTTTTGAATTTTATTAGTATTTTGTTCTGTGTCCTCTCAAACTTAGGATTTTCGAAAGGGTATTTGGGGTTTCAGTGTCAAAAACACTGACACAGATGATGAGTTCAGGGGTTTCTTGTCGAGGACAACCTGGGGTCATTGACCTGGTTGTTGTTGTATTGATTCCAAGTATAGCATGATTGATACCTCCAGAAAAGGGAATATCATTATTACTATCCCTTTCTGATCGAGGTAAAATTAGTGATAGAGAAATGGGCTTCGGGCAAGAACACTCACTGTACTGATTTGAATATTGCTCGAATCGGTTTTCGAGAGCCTCGATTCTGTTATTCAAATCAGTTTGGGTAGTCTGTAGGATTTCCGAGGGTGGAGGGGATTCCTCGAAATGTAAGGGGCTGACTAATAGAATTAATGGGGTGTCCCTATCGGCGTTTTCAAAATCACCGACGTTCAAAATGACAGCGTCCAAAACTTTCCGAAGGTCCACAAGTTGGTTGACCATTGCTAGGTCATCCCCTTTTATATCACTGGGAGCATCCACCACTTGTGTAGGCCCAATGGGCCTTGTAAATTCTGTGCAAGTAGCCATCTGACCAGGCATAAAGACAGGGGCATCGGGATTTAGCACAAACTTCGAAATTGTCGAAGAAACGGAGTTTATTATTGGCGGGGCCCCTGGAACATCCCCTGGGGCTTTACTAAGGGGAATGATGACTATGTCAGGACTCTGAGAAGTTCCTATGTCCGCATGAATGGATTGTTTGTGTTGGGAACTGGGCCCCCCCAACAAACCTCTTTTAGAAACCCCAAATGAGACGGGACTCACCTCGACATCACTGGGAGCCCCAAGTACCACATTGGGATCCATATGACGTACTTGCCATGCTGCTCTTTCACGGGCCAAAGATATTGGCAAACGGCCCCTAGCATTGGGGCTGGTCCTTGTTCCTCGAAACATGTCTTTTAGTGTTGATCTTTTGGTTCCTTTGTGTCGTCTTAATGATAGTTTGGGGAACTTGGACACCTTCTCAGTCACATGGAATGATGAGTCTAATGCCTGGGAAATTGAACTTTTTTCAAACCTCCTAGGCAATAAATCATCCCCCCTGGCCGATCCACTTCCTTATTTGGAGTTGTGGTTGGCTCACCCTTTCTGGACGATTCCACAGATCCTTCCTGGATGGGGGATGATTGGCCAGGTGATGGGAACTGGTCATAAAGGGCCGAAATGCCAAGATCGTCCTCCATGACGTCGTCTGGGTCCCTTTGGGACCCAATGTTAGCCATTTGGTGTTGAGATTCTCCTTTTGAGGTAGAAGGCCCTATTTTTCGGACACTAGGGCCAATATTATTGTCCTCCTTTCTAGGGTTGCAACTCTCTTCAGACTCACTGCTAGAGTACACAAATTCAGCATAGGCCCTATAAGACTTAGGGGACAAACATCTACGCCTAGCCATGAAGCGAATCTCCTTGTCGAAGGAACTGTCAGAAGAACTGCCAGATTCTTCCGATTCCACTATGATCCTTTTTGAAGGGCTGGATCTCTTCCGTGGACGTTTTTCTTCCATGATCCAATTTGATGGTGTTCTTTCGATGATCACCAAGTTTAATGAAGTGGGGAAATTGTGACGGTCCCTATATGGAAGAGAAACAGAGTCATGTGACACTGGGGCCTCTGAGGAGGTCCTTGGGGGCGATACCTCCACAACGGGGGTAATCTCCTGTAACCAATATATTCAATTACGAGGTGATCCAGCTGTTGAAGTTCTCCATCATTGTAGAACGGGGATCATAAATATCTCCATATTGGAGTACCATGTACTCAGGGATTTTAAAGGATGCCAGAGCCCTTGCTGTCCTAATGACCTTATACATGGTAGTCCGAGCAAAGTTAATCCTTGTGGGAAACTGCTCATTCAATTCCTCTAATTGCGAAAAATTAACCAAAGCTACCTTTTTACAGGCAAGAAGCCTGTCCTCGGGCTTGATTACCTTTTGCTGACACACATATGCAAATGCCAATTTCCTGATTCGGATAAATTCCTGAACAGTGTGTTTAACCATACAATCTGCAATTCTCTTGGACAATCTTTCTGCCGAGATAAAATTAAATTTCGCGGGTCTTTTTATTACTTTCACCGATCTTGAAACGAGAGGGGGGAGTCTTACGGTCGCTATCATTTGTTGCGAAGGTTTCCTCTGGCAGAGAGGGGGGAACATTCGAATCTGTAGATGATCCACATGAGGGGCAAAAGCCTTCAGATCATCCGGGTCACCTGGGGACTCACTGGATGACTGATTTCCACTTTCTTTCTCAGGGTAGGTAGTGGATTCCGGGGAATCTGATGAATTCCACGGGGTCGGAGGTATTTGAGGAATTTCCGTTGAAGACACCTGATCTTCAGGTGTAGCAACCTTCTTGGGTCTTCCTCGTTTATTCTTTCGCAAGGTGGATATGGACTCTGGATCCTGGAGATCCGTGCCGCTAGGAAAGGGCCTAAGGTCCTTTCCCACAAATATACCCAAACTAGTGTCCACCAAGGGGTTCCACACCTCATAACAATTTGTGCTGATCACCTTGTGTATGACAAAGGGGCCATCACGTTTTAGTGCAAGTTTGGCCGAAAAACCTTTTACCTTTGAACTCAGCGCATGGGTGGTCAATAGAACTTGGTCTCCCACCTTAAATTTAGTGGCCATGCATCTGTAGTTGTGTTCATGGCACCTTTGATCTTGTGCCCTTTCTGTTTTGGATTGCACCTCTAGCAGGACCGAGGACATTTCCTTCAGGAAGTCTGTAAGGGACGTCTTGGTGTAATAGCTGTCATGACAAACTTGGTGAAATGTCATCAAATTATCAGATGGTGAACGGCCGAGTCTCCCAAACTCTAAGAAAAAGGGGTTGTTGTCCATAGTGACATTGTAACTCGTGTTCATGGCCCATCTTACTGCCGGTAGATGTATGTCCCATGTGCATGGTCTCCTTGAACCGAGATGGCAAGCTTAGTTTTCAGATCGCGGTGTTTGCGCTCCACAGGATTTGCCTGGGGATGGTATCTAGCTACCCACTGTACATCAAATCCCATTGCAGTGGCAGCATTTTGGAGGATAGTGGACAGGAATAGGGGTCCATTATCACACCTTACCACACGTGGAGTTCCGTACCTAAAGCAGATCTCATTAATGAGAATCAGAGTAATGGTACGTGCTCGGGTATCAGGTACTGGAAACAACTCCACATATCCAGTGGTCACGTCACACACTGAAAAAATGCTAACATTACCGCGATCAGTTTTGGGTAACGGCCCTACCAGATCAACACTGATGGTTTTGAACCTTGGGGGAACCGGAAGACTGGTATAGACCTCCTGACGTTTTGCATTTTCAGGTTTGAACTTAACACATTGGAGACACTTTCCCACAAATTGGCTTACTGCAGTTCGCATACCTGTCCAGTAGTACCTGGACAAGATGCGTTGATATGTGCCCAAGGTACCCTGATGACCTGCCTCATCCTTAGAATGATTCCATGCAATCACTCTTTGTAGAAGGGCTTTTGGGACCATCAAACGTGGTTCCATCAACTCCAGGAATTCAAGATAGCGGTACAAGATGCCATCCAGAGTCACGTACCCTTTCATTAGATAGGTACGTGCATCGGGGGCATCCGCATCACTATTTGACTCTAGGGTTTTCAATATGTGGCACAGTTCAGGGTCCTCATGCTGCAGTCTACTGAATTCATCCCGTGTGATGGGTTCTTCATCACTCAAGAACTGGTGTATCAGGACTATCGGTTCTCCCACCTTCCCGGACTCTTTGCCTGGTGGGCGTGATAATAGATCTGCCACCACATTCAACTTTTCAGGGATGTATTCAACATCGAATACGTAGTTTTGAACAGACAAAGCCCATCTGGCCAGTCTGCCTTGCGGGTTATTCAAGGTGATCAACCATCGTAACGGTTGATGATCCGTATGTACTACGAAGGGCATTCCTTCGATGTAGCCCCTAAATTTATTAATAGCCTAAATTATGGCAAGCGCTTCTCGCTCTGTGGTTGAGTAGTTCTTCTGGGCGGAATTAAACAGTTTTGAAGCGTATTCGATGACACGATAAGGTTTCTCATCGCCCTGCACCAGAACGGCCCCCATCGCTTCTTGGCTGGCATCCGTGAATAACCTGAACCCTTGGGAGAAATCCGGTTGTGCCAGAATGGGTGTTTCGCATAACTTTTGCTTGAGTAGGCCAAAAACCCTTGCACAATTCTCATCAAAGATGAACACTGCTTCCTTTTTCAACAAGGCATACAGTGGTGCAGCAATTTGCGATAGATTCGGGATAAATTTCCTAAAACCATCTACACGCAGTCACGAATGATTTGATTTCGTGTACGTTCTTGGGGTAATTGAGCTCCATCATTGCTCTAATCTTCTCTCTATTCGGACTAATCCCGAGCGGGCATATGGTGTGTCCGAGGTAGTCCACGGATTCCTTAAAGAAGTGACATTTAAACCTTTTAAGTCGGAACCCATATCTACTTATCAAGGAAAATACTGATCCCAGATCGGCCAGGTGTGTGTCAAAGATCTCCAAGGCTATTATCAGATCATCCTGATATATCCTACTCACAACCTCAGTAAGATGGGACATCATTTCGTCTACGACCCTTTGGCAGTGAGCTGCCGAATTCCTTGCCCCCATCGGCATGCGAGTGTATGCCATGGTTCCCATTGGGGTGATGGTGGTAAAGAGTTTCTGGCACTCCTGGGTTATGGGTATCTGCCAATAACAGTTAGTGAGGTCCATGGTTGACATAAAAGGGTTGCTCCTTACCTCTGCCAAGATGGAATCAATGCGAGGAATAGGGTAGTTATCTGGAACCGTGAGACGATTTAATTCACGAAAGTCCGTGACAAGTCTCATCTCCTGGCTGGAGTCATTCTTGGGTACCAAAAAGGAAGGAGCTGCCCATTCTGATGAAATGGGTCTCATGTAACCTTTCTCCAGCATAGTGGAAATCTTCT
>JAQGAE010005817.1:0-10827 GCA_034696685.1 Julus scandinavius
CGACCGCGCATCGTGTTGCGAACGTTTGCAAACACTGTTCACAACGAATGCTCGGTTGGTGGCCAGCCACCTTAAGGTGAAATGCGTAGTGGTGCGTACTGCGTTTCTCTCATAAACGGAAAACTTGCCAACCGGAGTACTTTCTGGGTGGTGTTCAACTCGCTGTCGTTGATACTGTCCAATATCTGGGGGTTTATATTACCAAAATCCTTTCTTGAAATCGCCACAAAATCACTCAAATCCTTTAACCGAGCTTCGTGCCGAGACGGATGCTTACTATTGGTCCTTCTTTTTTGCATGCGATTAGACAATTTCATAGCCTTCTTGGCGAATGTCCAAATTTAGTAAAAATTCAATCTAACAATGATGTCTACGTCGCTACTGACGTAAGGGGATTCTCCAGAAATTGGATACGACCCCCTCTACCATACAGCATTTATTTGCTGACTGTAGGGTACTGAGTTGAATTGAATAACGTGTTTCTGAAAATATGTATCGCTAATCTCTAGCGAGTATTCTTCACTTGTATTATAAAATGTATTCTTTCGTTTGCTTATAGATTTATTAAAATAGTTTTAAAAGTTTGTGTAGAATTATAACATATGCACAGTATGTATAAGTTCACTCGCGCCAGTCACTATAAGGATACTTTTACCAAAGTGGTTATAAAAGCGTTTTTATGTCGAAATGAAACACCCTAAAACATACTAGTTTGGGTTCTTTGGCAAAAGTTTAAAAATTCGTTTTTTTATATGTACTGCATTTTCAACAATCTTTTCCATGATCCTAAATGGCAGATAAAGGGCACTTGAATGCAGTCGTGTTTATATATATTTACAAAATGCTTACCATATAACGTTTGAATGCGAGTGTGCATTTGTATAAATTATATCTGGTAATTAGATCCGCGAATCTTCGTGATTTTCTGCTTTTTATAGACTCTATGGCAGATTGCAATCAAATTGTATTACTCTCTGCTTTCCTCATCGATTTTTATCCTATTACATAAACTCGACAGCACTGTAAAATACTTCTTATTCCCTAATGAGCGAATTTCAACTTTCAGGCTCAACTATATATGGTTTTTGCCAGTGCATTTCTTTTAGCCCTCTCAACGGAAAGCAGTTTTTTCGAGTGGTTTTTATGCTGTTTTAGTGTAATTTCGAAATAAAATTACGAACATGGGTGAAGGTAATGTAAAAGGCCCATCATTTTTTGATGTCTTTGCAATGAACAAGCACCGCACTATCACGCTTTTATATATGAAGAACGCCTGTAGCGAAATTATCTGCATTACACATATTGGATATAAATAAATCCAAAATTCGTGTCAGATTATGGGCTTGGAAAAGTCTTGCGAGAAAAACGAAATGTGGGAATAACAGAATTGTTTCTGCTTGAACAACTCCTTTTTGGGGAATTTGGAAAGAGCAGACTATTTTAGATATGAAGTCGACTTTTGTTTCTTCTCAGAAATCTTGCCAAAAGGTTCAGAACAGGAAAATAATATAGATCAAGTGGTTGATTAATGTCCAGAGCTGTATTGGTTTTTTTACAGTGAGACGGACCTATTTTAATTTTACAATGATTCTTGGTGAAATCTATCAACATTATACTTATCTGGTTTTACTTGATGATCATTACTTGATAATGATAACTATATAAACTATTCATGGAAATTTGGAATTATAGATGTATTTAAACATAGTCAATTATTACAGCAGCGGAAGAAAGTAATTTTTATCATGCACAAATTTTGTTCTTAAGCCTAGTCCACACCAACGAAAGCACGGAGCAAAAGCATGTTTTCGATGAAAATTTGCATACGAAGTTTACGTCCCAATGTTTTAGTAAATTTAAGGTGGGTATGCACTAAAAGAAACATTTAGAAACATGAAACATACACATGCTACCTTGGAGTGTCCAGAAGTGTTTGTAAAACATGTATAAAAAAACGGCCATTTTCTGTCACATTTCGATGTTTCATGGCAATCGCTCAAGAGGCGGTCCGGATCAAAGGAAAAGTTGCCTTTGTAGGAGCGTCATCATTTCAAGACTTTAGCGCCGTTTTTCCTGCTTTTTTAGTATTTACACCTCTGGTTTTGAAAGCATGTTTTCATGTTTCATGTTTTCGTGTTTTCCGCCTTTGCTCCATGTTTTCTGCTTTAATGCCAGATTCACACACACCCGAATATCGTCTGCTAACATATAGGTTAGGGTGTGAGCATGCGCACTTCAGCTCTAGAGCTGAATGTTGAGTAGGTTGTGTGTGAATACGGCATTATTCCGTGCTTTCGTTGGTGTGGCCGGACCCGGCTTTAGAATAACGAAAACCAAGGCTAAGCTTGCTTGAAGTTAAGTAGCATACCTTTTCTCCTGTTATGAAATTAAGAAACTGTTTTCGGTGTTGGGAATATAATACTACCTGACAAAGATTAACTGTTTCAGTTTGGTGCCAAATGTATAAACTTACGCCACACTCTACCTGACATAATTTTATCTTTCAAACCTATAACAAAGAAAAGGGATTCTTAGTCTAATGGCACAGCCCGATAAGTTTATGATTGCAGGTTTTAAAGTCTTTATCGATTTAAAATAAGTTCATCCAAGTTGAAAAAAGCGGAAAAACCCCCATGAAAAACATCTAAAGAGATGATTTCTTGAAAAAAAAATTTTTTTTGAAAGAATTTCTCCTTTTTTCACATAATTTTGCTGGTGATGAATTAACATCTATAGTGTATATTTCAATATTTTTTAAAAAAAACAACAGAAAATTGTGAATTTCTAGTGGCTATATTTGAGTTAAAGTTCGTAATATCACTTCTTCCTCGATGCTATCTTTTACAAATGGCCCAATTCTACCTTTTGGCACATAAAAGGAATAGCATTGAAGCAAAATTGTTGTAAATCCGCATTTTTGTGGGTCCTAGCCCAATACCAAACCGAGAAATAGTAATAATTTTCGGCAAAGTATGATTACATATCGGAAAGCCCAGACCACCAAACAGCTCAGCCATTCGGCAAAGTAATTGCGAAAGCCTGAATTTCCAATTATCAGAAAAGGAAAGGAAAGAAGGGTAATGCATCATCTGATTGGAAAGAAAGGGTAATGTTTTCTGACACGATAGAAGAATATAACAGTATTTCGTTGTAACAAAACCAAATTTAAAAGGATGACGGAATAACTTCCCACAAAAAATTTATATCACACAAATCTGGAAAGGTTAACTGTCATGGATAAATTATATTTAATATTAATATATTAATTTGTTATATGATGTTTCATTTATCATAATATATCCTAAGATATTCTAGAAATTTGGAAAATCATTTTTGATTAATTGTTCAAATGCTTTGGCAAGATGATGCGTGGTGCATTAGCCCAGAGATATGTATGCTAGCTTGAAAACTATTCATATAAAATATTTAATTAAAATGTTGAACAGATTCAAGCATTGCCCATAGGTTTAAAATTAGAATCAACCATAATTGGATCTATTAATAGATATATTAATTGAGTTGTATAAAACAAATAATGCAAACATTTAATTTTTTTTATAGATATTAGCATAATTTAATTATATGTTTCATTTGTATCTTGCTGTTAGAGCATCTATTTGCTCTTAGACATATGTTTTTCCCTGAGGATATATAAAGTACTACAAAGCTTGTTATTTGCGATAGTTTATGAAGTCTCAATATTTGTTTCAAAACATGATGATTTCATTCCCTACAAACTGATTCTGCAATGAAATCACTACGATAATAATGATAAGCGTAGCCAGTTATACCTAAAGCCAATGAAAGCCCGAAAGCATGGAAAGCACGGAGCCAAAGCAAGGTTTTAAAATCGTGTTATCGATAAGTTTTCGTCCTAATGTTTCAGCAAACTTCTCGGCTTTATTGCTTGCAAAAGCATATGCCCAACTTTTCGCTGTAGGACAGTGGTGGCGGCAGCCGCCCCGGGTGCTGGTGGCTACACTGTAAAAACAAAAGTCTTAATTTTAGACTCTTACTTGTAGACGAAATCAAAACTTTTTAAGCGTCTTTTTTAAAATAAGACACAAAAAGTGTCTTATTTTAAAAAAGGACGCTCAAAGTGTCTTATTTTAAGACGCGTAAAAAGTCTTGATTTCGTCTACAAGTAAGTCTTAAATTAAGACATTTGTCTTAGCAGTGTAGGTGGCGCCCAAAGTATTAAAATGTATCTGTTGGATTATATTAAACTCATTATACACCTATACCTCGCTATACGGCTGCTCTTTATATGGCCTTTAACTATAACGGCCATTTTAATTATGACACTTTTTCGATTTATGGCCCACAATGTTTCGTTATAACGGCCAACAAAAAGTGTTGTATTTCAAGAGTTCCCTACAAACTGATTCCACGATGAAATACTGCGATAACAATGACAATCGTAGCCTTCATGGCCAATACTGTAGCAAACGTTCTTCCTCGATTGTTTATAGTCAAAGATCTTGGATTCTGATAATCGGTTAAGGCAAGGAAGTTCCTCGCAACGTTGATCCTGTTTCAAGGTGTTAAATCGTCCTTTCAAGGGACTGTGACTTAGCACAATAAACTTCATCAATTACCACCCTTGTGTTGAATAAGGTATTTTGGACCCTTGACGGTACAGATTATAGCAGGCAAGGATGCGAAGATCTAAAGATCCATTATATGCTCGATGCTTCTTTTCTATTTTTGTCATTGATGCCTTTCACGTGTAGGAGACAAAAACGAATTTTACGAAATCCATTCAGCCTTCGGGCTGTTTTGTAATTATCCTCAAGTTGGAAAAGTCGATGATAAATGCTAGTTCAAAATGAATGGTTCAAAATGCGTGGCAAATCGCATAGATACGAAGAATAATGCAATTTTTTTTTCCGGTTTAAGTATTAGTAGGAAGGCAAGGGAATCTATATATGATGAAAATGCATTAGGGTGACATTTACACCTCATTTCGGGTAAGAGCGGTATGGGGGTAGATTTGGCATTGTTTTTACTGTCGGATTGACAAGTACAGGGGTGAAGTTCATGCTGAATGTTATGAATAGTTTCATTTGTGTTTGCGTAATTAAGGAAGGGAGGCGTTCGTGTTGTGTTGCATATATATAGCTACGGTACACTCCTAAAATTACACGCGTGCCCTTTGTCAAATAAATTGACTAATAGGTGATATGTGGTCTCAATTAATTACCAACTTAGGTAATGAATTTTGTTTCTGTACTTGTTTATCCAACGGTGAGGATAGTGCTAGGTTGACCTCCATACGCATGGGACATTTTTTTTCATGGTGCGCTTGCAGCTAAAGCTTGAGATAACACTCTACCACATTTGCAGAGTCTCACATTTGGCTGTCTTGAGCTCGTCTTGGCAATCTTTCTGGGCTAGGACGGTATGCATCTGGGACTTGAGACACAGCTCGGTCTGCGCGGTCGAGTGGGTCACGTGCTTGCCTCTCGATCCTAAGATGTGGGGTTCGCTCCCTGGTCGAGGACGGTGGGAATTTTTACGGATGGTAGAAATTCCTTAAGTGGTGGCTCTTTCGGATGAGAGTTTAAACCGAGGTCCGGTGTTGATTGTAGCACCTTAAAGACCCCTCGAGAGGGTGTGGAAGTCCCCCGTCATAGGCAAAATTCCCAGGTAGGTGATGATCGAAGGCTCATCCCCTGGCGTTAGAGTTTAGCCCTCGTGTTGCAGAAATAGGCCAACGTTAAAAATTAACAAACAAACAAACAGCTCGGTCTCAAGCTCATGCGATTTGAACAACTGTGGTACAGGAGCAAGTTTCAGTATACAGTAAATGTCGAACGTCAAAATGTCATCCCCTCTCCCCCATCTTCACCCCCCCCCCTTCGTCCCCTAAATCCAACAAATTTAACAAATTTTAAGCCGAATCGACAAAATATAAAAAGGGAATTGCATTTTTGCACATTTTTTAAAGGTAAAATCGCAATTTTCTGCATTAAAAGTGCGATTTCACCTGGGGTAATTCTCGGCTCTGCGGGCCCTTTATGACACTGGAGATCCTTAATACAGGGCCACAATAGTCGACCCCGAGATCCTGGACCCTGTCCCCCTAAACTGTGAGGGCATATATGGCCTTGGGCTGGAAACTATATCAAGTCATGAGATGGTCCAATGCCATATTAAATATTTAAACGTGTTTTTGTAAGAAATTTACCCCCCGAAATAATCTCATTTATATTCACAAGTCCATATTTAATGTATATGCTTTTAATAAGGAGAAACTTATAATCAGCCTTAAAGCTGATCAGATGAATTGGATATAAATAAAAAATGTAAGAGTAAACCGGTTATTTCTAAAAACAGGCAATAATGCAGTTTCAGAATAAGCTTATGTACATACATACACTGTAAGCTTAAAATAATTTTCATTACAAATTCATATTTGAACAAGAAAATACATTATTTATTTTCAAAACGTTTTTCATATACACATTTACCAGCATGCTTAAGCAATGTTTTTTTTTTAAACATTTTTAATGCATTTCTCTAAAGTGTTTCTTTGGAGAATGTAGCAACTAAGTGAACATACATGTTTATACTAAAAATGCAATATATGCAACTCGCATACATGAATGTTCAATGCATAAACTCAATAATTCATGATTTCAATGCACAAAGTGCATTTTTGATTTTTAAAAATATTTCATGTGAAAAATTTATCCAGGAAACGTATGGTTTAGATGTGTGCATTTGTGACATTCGCTATATACGAGGTTTGTCCCAAAAGTAAGTGTGCTGATTTTGTTTTTAACAGTAGGGGTACTCAAACTAAGTATTCGTTCACTTACTTTTGGGACAAACCTCGTAACGTTCTTACTATATAAATTTAATGCATTTAACAATGGTTAAATCACATCAGCTGAATATAAATATTTTGCACATATAGGAAAATTGGTTTTCCAAATTTTCACAAATACACGTAGTCTCAAATTCATTTTTATCAGAAGACGTGACTTTGTATAATGCTCTAACGTTTTTTTTTTTTCGATCGAATGCACTTTAATGTAATTTAATGAACTTGTACGATTCTTTCGCATAACTAGTGCATATTGCCTCGTGTTTGGAAATTTCGTTTAACACGTTTCTATATTTTTTGTATAGCTGGAAATTAAAATTAAGACAGGATTCTTACCACCTTTTTACAAACAACTTTAGGATTTTTAATTTCGCTCGTCGAATTAGTATAATATTGACATTTCGTGAGTGGATTCTATACTAAGCAGACTTCTATTTGTTTTCGCAGAAGTTTTTAAATTCGTTTCGAATCAAAAGCAGTTTTTTTTTGTCTCCTCGTTTAAATTGAAACAAATCCATTTACTCTTAATACCTCATGCTTATACGCGTTGCATAGTGAATATAGGGAAGTTCAACGCGATACTTTTTGGTGGAGGTCCCTGGGCAATATTCAGAATGGCATTCATTCTGAACTATTCTAAAAGAAGCCCTTGTTTGCCATGCAACACGCATAAAAGGCACTCTTTGATGCATTGACAATATATGGAGCTGAGGAAAAAAACTTGATTTACATGTACACGTAAGTTACATTAATGCCAGAAGCTTTAATAGGTTTTTGTACAGAATTTCTATCCAATAAGTTTAATCTAAATCCAATGTTGGCGAAGGCGCCTGGCAAGAAAAAACATTGTTGTGAGAAAAAAAATACAAGTAAAATTTCCATAAAAAGAAATATGTGAAGTAAAGTGAGAAATATGCTGCTGTACATGAAATATTCAAGCAGAGAGGAATATGCAAGAGGCCGAAATAAAAACGAATGCCCATTATATTTGGTAATGCATTTTCTAGACAGCTGTAATTCACCTTAAGAACTTATGCGGGGTCTTATATTTAAATTTATGTTAAGTACATCGACATAATTAACTGTGGTTTTTAGTTTCAAAGACCAAACTTCTAATCAACTTGTATTAAGGCCGGGTATGTCATCACATTTTTGGGGGATGGGGTCCAGAATCTTGGAGTGGACTATTTTGGCCATATATTTAGGATCTCCAGTATTATGCAGGGCCCGGGAGAGCCAAAAATTGGCCCGGGTGAAACCAAAATTGCATTTTTACCCAAATCGCACCTTTAGACTAGGTGCGCACTTGTGGTTTTTTCTGAGCAACTGTTTAATCACGAAAATGAAACGCATAAGTTTCAATGGAACCTCGCCACTGCTGACTTTTTAATCCCCGCAACTAAAAAACTAAAAACGGTTACATTCTGCGGGTGATTGAATAGTTGCGACTGATAGGCGCTAGTGTATCTGTTTGCTGGGGTGAAAATATGTGTATACAGTATTTATTAACACTAAGGTACATATATATACGAATCAAATAATTCACAATTAAGTCAGTCTGTGAGAATGGAAAAGAACATGATTAATAACATTTGTTTCATTGATTTCATTTACTGAGAAATAAATAAACTTCCACAGAATCGAGCAAGTAAATTATTACTGACCCATGCTCTCTATGCTTTCAGACAAACAAACAAAATGTGACCTCTTGTGTGATATATATACATATATACACTTCTGTAACGCCACTGAGTGTAAATAAACCAATCTCCGATCGATAAATTCTTACTCTTTAAATTTATTTCGGGATAATGCAGGTGTCTCAAAATTTCCCGCATCACTAGTTTCAATTCTTTAGATATTCTGCAGTAATAATTTCAAACTCATATTGGCTGTTTTTCTGAGAAAAACAGACGACCTGGAGAGTTTTCTGAATTGGATGACTTGCAACATGTTGAAACTAAGGATTCCTAGAAAATTGAAGACTTCAAAAGACAAATCACTTGTATAAAGTCAAACTACTTCTCTCAAAAACTACTCCTCTCAAAATTTCATATAATATTTCGGTACTTACGTATTATCCTAGACTACCTCAACCGACTGCTCCCATCCCAACTGTGAGACAGTGTCCCGTGGCAGCCCCGCCCGAGAGAGGCACACGAAGGCAGAGGTTGTTGTTAAAGGGGAGGGAGGTTCAACTCGAACCCCACCCCTGGTCTTATTTAACCAAAAAAATCAAAAACTAAAGAAACAGAACAGATGATCACCAAGATCGAAATTAATATAAACATTAACACAAAGTTAAACTCATCTGACCACAGAGGTCAAAACCGAAAAATCCGTTTTCCACTTCGGGAGAGTTCGGGGCCGCAGTTCTTCCGACCCTTCTCCCGAATCCTCCGTCCACAACTCACACGTCGACATCCCTGGAATCTGGTTCTCGAATGTGGTCACATTCCAGGGATGACGCTGTCCTCCTGACCCTGACGCGTCGACGTCTTGCCACGAAGGAGCCGAGGTCAAGGGTCGAGTGGCCGGCGCAAGGTCACATTCCTATGTGAGGCGGGAATGCGCTGATCCCGTCTCACACCAACGAACCGTTTTTACAACCGTCCAATTAGGTTAGGTTAGGTTCGGTTAGGTTAAGTTCAGTTAGGTTAGGTTAGTTCACAGTAACCCAAGGAATAAGGGACATCAGTAAAAACGGTTCGTTGGGATATGAGCAGTAGGTTGAGGTAGTCTAGGTAAATACGTACTGTAAGTTCCAATATTTCATATATTCATTGAAATACTATTCTGCTGTTAAATCGCAAGAAAAAACAAAATGAGGAGTGTTTTATCATTTATTTATTGCATTTAACGAATAAGTGAATCTGTTTGTATAAATAAAGGACACGTCTATTTACAGACCCTCGTAGTTAACCGGTAAAGGCTCTACGGGTCTCGGCCCAATACGCCTATGATGTTGTCCTCAAACATGAGGCAGTGGACTAGTTCTCCCCCTATGGGGTAGCCATTTGCACTTGGTAGGTCTGATAAGAATATAATGAATAGGAGAGAATTTTTGGGTCACCCTGAGGGACGCCCATGGCAATGCAGGATGGGTTGGTGAAGCCAGCAGGTGCTTTAGCTTGACATGTTAGTTGGGCATAAAATGCAGATATGCTTGTTGTAGGAGGGGAGGGGAGTGTAGTGCCTTTAATATGCCTACTAGTTTAAGAGGTTATACTCGTTGTAAAGAATATATTGAGGTGACTGCTTTTAGTGATTCAATGGGTAGATGCACCTTTGCTTGAGAAGCGCAAGGGAAGGCCGAAGTTGACGGTGTTCGGCTTTCTTAAGGCCGAACTGCTTTGACACTGCAAATTGAAGATGACACGAGGGAAGCAGGCCTCGGAGAGTGATTGAAAAGGACTTATACTGTCAGTCCTTTGCAAGCTTGTAGATAACTAAAAATTAATAAAGAATTTTCCAAAGTCATATTGGTTTTTGTTCTAAGTCTTTTATTTAACAAAAGTATCCACTTAATTAACATAGGCGCTTACAGGAGCAAATGCTCTGCAGCCTAGGCAATCCAAGTTTGTGTTAAGAATCTTAGCCTCTCTCTACTTTAGCTAGAGTTTGGGAGCCCTTTATATATGTACAAATTGAAGGGATCCCATGTGGTAGAATTGGACCACTAGAATTAGGGGTCAAATTTTATGTTGACCCAATTAGCATTTGTCTAATGGGTCCCAAAAGGTTAAGTTAATTCCTTCCTTATGCTAATCCCCTTTGTCTTGGGATACCCCATTTGGGTGTTTAAAATAATTTGGCATCTCATTTGAGGCTTAGGCCAAAGTTAGTCCTATTTGGACAATGGCAAGTCCTAGCATTTGCTAGTCTTAAATGGAGAAGTAATAGGGTGACACACTTGAATATCTACTTTCTGTTTCAATACACATGAACTGCATATCAACATCTAGAATTTCGATATATTTATTTTCTGATTTGTT
>JAQGAE010005818.1:0-10827 GCA_034696685.1 Julus scandinavius
ATTTTTTTTATCGTGATACGGAAATTTAGTATATGACCATATGCCCTTACACATGTCTGGTGGTGGCCATCCCTAAACCGATAGATGATTTATGCAAATGAAGTAAAAATAGTAACTATGTAGCACAGATACAAAAATATTCAGGAACTTTTGGGAAAAATGCAATATATACAGTACAGTGGTACTAGTAACATACCGTAAGTCCATGGTTTTTTTTTCTTCAATAAATGGAAAAAATATGGCCATACATGTTTTCAGACATACAGTAAATGTTCCAATTGTGGCTGGAACATGACTGGGGTTTGTTCTCAAAAAAATATGTATGAATCTTATAATAATACCTAAACATTCTACAAAACAAGCGGAAAAAGTGTATTTTTCATGTTATATTCAATATTAATAATTTAAAATTTAAAATGGATAAAATATAACAAAAATTTAGGGGAATTTTACGTATAATTTATATTGCTAGGTCCACATGAACTCCTGATAATCCAGTTTATACAATACTAATATCGAGACGAAAATATCATTTAGTATCGATTGTAATACAAAAACAGTATAAATATAATAGTTAAAAATTTTCAAAAAATGTAATAAAAATTGTGTCGAAAATATCGTATAATCTATTTTGAAAAATTGACACTGGCTTCTGATAATCCCAATTCTACCGTACTAATTATAAATCGACACGAAGACGTCAAATATTCTCGATTATAACAAAAAACATAGTTAAGATCAAATAAAAACACCGTCCACATTATCATAAGACATATATACCACAATTCGTAAATGGGTAAAACAAAGGTATTGACAAGATAGAAAAAAAAATGCCAAAAAACATAACAGGAGTTGCCATGGAGAAAAATGCAAAAAACCAAAAAAAAAAGCGGTTGACCAGCGAGATGAAGAAAGAAAAAGTGTTTTCCTCGTAACGACGATGATCGAAACAATAGAAATAATCGAGTGAGGTGAGTATAAGAGTGTTGTATAGACGAAAAGGAGGATTTGCCACTATCATTGATTGAACGAAAGGAAGAAATGTACACAAACGCCAGTCTGTACTACAAATATAATTCTCTCGCTAAACATTCTTTTGGTAACGAAAAAACACGAGTCCAGGGATCGAAAATGAAGGATAAAAAAAACAGCCAACAACAAGCCTGTATTTGGTCGGTCGAACCAATCGTTGAATAAACCGTGAAAGAGGATCCCCTAAAAGCAAGTTTCAGGAAATGGACAACGAGATCCGATGCTTAATTAGTCACGTACAATAACCTAACATCTACTATGATATCGTGTTTATAGAGTTGAGGCGTTTGCTCGGATCACCAACAACAAATACAAAGCACAACACGCATATTTGCACATTTCATTTGCTTTTTTGCTTCTTCTTCACCCATTATTTTCTTTACTTCCTTTTGTCCAGAAAGTGTGGAGGTGGTCAAAGAATTGCGAGACCACTGGCCATACTTTTTAAGGATAACACTATGGACAGAAGATGGATAAAAGAGATAAAGTAGGCTCAAAATAGTTTTACTTTTACTCAAATCTGTGCTTTATAAAACAGTGAAGGGATAGTGTTTCATCCGTTTTATAAACCAAAATTCAGATTGTGAATTTCATATTAATCAGTGTTTTCACAACAAGTCTGCCGTGATGGGGCTATGAGTGTGCCGCACAGGGTTTGCGAGAACAGAAAACATTTAAAATGTTTTACTCAAATCTGTACTTTTATAAAACAGTGTTGGGAGAGTGTTTCATCCGTTTTATAATCCAAAATTCAGATTGTGAATTTCATATTAATCAGTATTTTCACAAAAAGTCTGCCGTGATGGGGCTTCGGGTGTGTCGCAAAGGGTTTGCGAGAACAGAAAACATTTAAAATATTTTTAATAAAGAAAATTATATTTTTCATCTGTTTAATCAACTAAAATTTAGCTTGTGAATTTCATATTAATCAGTGTTTTCACAACATGTGTGCCTTTATTGGGCTTCGGGTGTGTCGCAAAGGGTTTGCGAAAACCGAAAACATTTAAAATGTTTTTAATAAAGCAAATTATAGTTTTCATCTGTTTAATCAGCTAAAATTTAGCTTGTGAATTTCATATAAATCAGTGTTTTCACAACATGTGTGCCTTGATTGGGCTTCGGGTGTGTCGCAAAGGGTTTGCGAAAACAGAAAACATTTAAAATGTTTTTCATAAAGCGAATTATATTTTTCATCTGTTTCATCAAAAAAAATTTAGCTTGTAAATTTCATATTAATCAGTGTTTTCACAACATGTGTGCCGTGATGGGGCTACAGGTGTGCCGCAAAGGGTTTGTGATATTTTTTCCCATATATGCCGATTTAAGTCCACATACAAATTTATCTTAAAACATTTGTTTAGCCATGTAGTTATGTTAAAAATGCAAATATAAACATATATACAGTACATTGCAAGTGGGAGAATAAACTAAATATCTAAAAATGAAAATCATAGATCCAAATATTTCTAAAAGCATTTATGAGCACATTTGACGATTTTATGTCATTGCCCATAAATGCATATAGTGGAAATCATGCACTATTAAAAGCCATAAATTTTAAAATTTTAAAGCTAAGAATAATGTTAGTGATAACCCTAAGAATAATACTCTATTAAATTTGACAAAAAGTAGGGGGTAAAAAAAAGCAGCAGCAAAGATGGAAGTGGTTATAAGACCATGGAAATTAGGAAAATCAATGTGGACAAAGTAGCGAAACTTTCACGGATTGGTGTGTATGTGTATATACAACAGTAGTGAAACCATTTTATATTCTCGTCATGT
The DNA here is from genome assembly GCA_034696685.1 of Julus scandinavius. Classification (NCBI taxonomy): domain Eukaryota; kingdom Metazoa; phylum Arthropoda; class Diplopoda; order Julida; family Julidae; genus Julus; species Julus scandinavius. The sequence goes on from JAQGAE010005818.1 coordinate 2,815, forward strand.
TTGTACAAACGTAATCTGAGTAAACAAGCTAAAGATATCTAGCTAAAGTGGGTGTACTTTACTTTTACGATATGCAAATCACAAGTATGATTTACACAAGAATTCCATAAAGAAAGTAATTGCAAAATCCAAAACTGGCAATGAGTATGAACTGACGGAACATTAATTTGAAATATGGACACGTTGCGTGTAGGGTAGATAGGGGCACAGTGGATACACTTTTTAGAATTCATTTGTTTTTGGGAAAAATATTTAACTTTTAACATTTTAAAAGAATAACACAGTAATATACAAGCCTTCAAGATCTGTATACATTTTGTCATTGTTTTAGAGCTACTAGTTTTTTTTTGCTATAAAAGATTAAAGTTGGTTGCGCAGACTGTCCCACTGTGCCCCTATACGTCAATTTAAAATTCCAAGTATAAATTATAAAAAAGGATTAAAATTACCAATAATTAAGGCAACTTTAATATTTTCACCGCTGTGTTTTTCTGTGATTGTGAACCATTTTTACTTTAAAAAGAAAATTTAAACATGGTTTTTATTTAAAGTTATGAATACATTGGGGTATGCTGGGACATGTCCCACTGTACCCCATAATGTGGCGGTCCACTGTACCCCGTAAAACCAATTTGATTTGAATAAGGCCTTACAGCTAACCACGCGGCTAATTAACATAAACTTTAGTTTGAAATTATAGCTGGATATATACACTCCTCAGCATTACTAATGTTTTATAATTACACCTAGAATAAAAATCCAATCCCGAGATGAATAATTACTTTTCAAGAACAAACATTTAAGTGCAAATATTTTCTTCTATACTTGTGTCAGATCGCAGAAATTTTGGTTAATGAAAGAGTGCTGCATACAGCTTCTTCGCAAATCAAAATCATTGGGTTGCTGATAAAACCTCCCACTGTGCCCCGGTCTCCCCCTACTATCAAAACTAGCCATGTTATTCATGTTAAAGGGCCCAAAATCCCCTGAGTTTAAATTTAGGAAAAGAAATAGAAACAAAAGTGATGTTCAGTAAAGAAACTCAAGAAATCCATATAAAATATTCACGCGAATGTAACGTATAATGTCATCGAAACCAAGACCGCAAGTTTCGGTTACCAAAACCGAGTTTATACGAGATTCATCACGGTGGCTGAAATCCAAATCAGGCAATCACACAGTCGAGTAATCCTTAAGAAAATTATTAAAATTTTTGGAAGAAGGTTGTATTATTTTTGGTATATGGGAGCAACGCACCGTTAAGAGTTTTATTCATCGTTTATAATTAGGCTTTAAACGGGGCAATGTGTGTCTAATGGACGTTAAGTACGCTTCTTAGATTAGAAATAGTGGCTATTCAACAAACAAGTTTTAAAACTCGGTTAAAATAAGGATGGGGAATGGTTCCTCCTGAAAGCGTACACCTTTCGGGGCTATTTTTGCAAAAATTAAAAACGAGATTAGAAAATCCTTAGGCTTCAACCCAGAGCTAATAACGAGGCTGCAACGCAAACACTTCACATAATAACGGATTAAATTGGATTTGCGCGTCTCGAAATCATCATTATATGACCCGTTTATGAGAATTTCAAACCGTCCTCGCGGCTAATACTCACTCGGAAATGCCACGGCTTAGAAGACTCAATTAAATTTGGCGCATAATGGAGAGATAATTCACGACGCTAGCATCGTACAACCCTCAAAAACGCTTTTGTAATGCTCCAAAATATGACATAAAACGAGTTACAAACGCAACAATAATATTATCTTCCCACCATGTTAAAGGTAGCATCGAAATCGCGAGCTACAATAACCAAAAGACTTAAGCCATCGAGCATTAATGGATTTTTTCATTACATGAACTAAGGCAGTAATTATAATAAGGGTAACTGCAAAATTTAATCTCATCCAAATTGGCTAACGACTACAATCATGTTTTCAATTTCGAGTTAAAGATAAAGAAAAAAAAAAAAAAACCCAACATCACAACCGATGATCTCTAAGATTTTCTTTAAAAAAAATCTTGCAGCAAATTTAATTACAAATCTGAATTTCGCTTTATTTCCTTAGATTATTATGTATAATATGTATTTTAATGTTTTCTTACATAGCATTCCTTATTCTACCATCCTTCTCTATTGTAAAAGAGATTATAAATCACCTTTTCCAAAAATTTAATTTTAAATTAAACCTCTTAAACAAACGAGTATTTAATTTGATAAAGTGTAAAACTGGGTTGTTTGCACATTTAAATCTAGCAATTAATAAATCTGAATTTTAAATTATTAACTTGGAATTTAAAAAGTGAAGGTACAAAAATAAGCCTTCATGCTGTCATGAAACCAAATAAAAAACTACATTAATATCTTAAAATAGAGGAAACTAAGCTTTATTAACACTACATCTCGATCAAGTTAATCCAAATGTCTTAATTTCTTTAAATTAAATTAACACAACCCCTGTAAGACGGCAATCAATGATAGCACAGCTGCTAGCAGTGATTGCCAACATTCAGGGGCAAGCAAGCACCCCGTAATAGAGCAGTCCCTACTAGCACCTATGTTATCATTGATTGCCAACTTACAGGGGCCAAACACATTTATGTGAAACATCTAAGGACCCTGGTCCTTAATTTAACGACAAACGGGGTTTTTAAATTAAGATAACGGTTTTTTCTCAACAGTAATTAACAAAATTTAAAATTATAGGCGATCCAGAGTCAAACTTTTACATAAAAGAGCACTATCATTAAGGAAACCCTTCGTGTATTAATTTTGGCATATTATAAAGCTATCATGGTCAAGTTTCAAGCCTAGCTGAGTCTCATTTTCAGATGTTATATCTCTACTCGACTGCTAATGGCTTTGTTTGAATATGAATAAATACATAGTCTACGAGGGGTTGATTCCTCGCATTATAATTAGAGCCCACACACCGTCGTTTACCGCGCTTAATTAAAGGAGAAACGCAAATTTCTCTTAACAGATATTCTAATTAGGATCATATTAGAAACTGGCGAGATGCCTATACCCTCCCAGGCAATACTAGAGACAAAAACAAACAGAAGCGTCAGAGACAAGGCAACGATATAGGGATGACATCGACCGAAAAAAATACAAAAAAAAATTTGCTCCAAAGCCAAACTGATTGCCATTTTTTCTCCAAAAAAAAAAGATTATTTAATGAACGACGTGAGAATAATTTAGGCTCTTTTCTTAGGCAGGAAACCTGTCATCGACGAATTTAGGTTTTTCAAAAGGCAGTAACAGCAGGAATAAAGAAGATGAAGATGAAGAAGAAGAAGATGATAGGGGCGTGAGAAGATTGAACAAAGAAGAAAAAAAGCGTAAGAAAATTGATGATGAAGATAGAAATTAACAAAGCCGAGTAATTAACTAGTAAACACTGTTTTAATTCTCATCAAATCCTCCAGCCTGATTACTCGTATGCTGAGAAGCATCATTTTCTGCATCCTCGCTCACTGACATTAAATCCAATCTTTTGAGAGACAATTGAATTTTCGTGTGTGCTGCACTAGACATACACACACATGCTCTGATGGGGTTTAAAATCAATTTCTTCTTCTCATCAGAAACGATCACGCTGCCAAATCACATTTGTATTAAAAACACGAGTAAGCCGGCAAGAAATTGAGGGCGAAAAAGGGGAAAAGGAGGGAGAAGAAGAAGCCATAGACCGCAGAAATTGACACAAACTTTCAATTAAATCAAATTTGCATCACGTATTTACTTTGTCGCATATTTATAGAGTATATATACACACACACACGATCCGAGTTTATCCAAACGAGATTTTAAACATAAACGCCCTTTTACATTGATAGGATTGCTTCTGTATAGGTATACATCCACTCCGAAGCTTCTACTATACATTTTATCAAAAGTCGATACACTGTGCCCATTGGACTGAACAAGTATGAAAAATGCTGATGTAAAAAAAGCAACTATCAAATTGCTTTTTTCCAACTCAAACATGTCCGAAAATTTGTGTTGAATGACGAAATCTTAAAGAGCATACGAGGTAAGTGAACCTTATAGCAACAGTTATCGATTTTTTTTATCAAAAAATTATTCATTTAAATTTACAACGTACTATCGGTACCTGGGTTCCAAAATAAACGTGGAGAAATAGCGATAGTCATTTAGCCAATAGGGATAACCATAGAGCAACAATTATCGACTCTTAATTAAATTGTTATAATTTTTGTTCATATTCACGTAATATCGGGAGCCGACACCCGTAAATACAAAAAATGAATAGTATACAGTGTACGGCAAGTGCACATGCACTGTGGGACTCAGCCCAACTGGCAATTAGTAATTAGTATTTTTGGATTTGTATTTTGGTTTGTTTGATAATTTATAATAGATGTTGCGCGGTGGCTAACATGCTGGCAACCCGATAGGTCAGCCAAATAGCTGGTAGGTTGTTATTGATGTTAGAAAGTAGAAAAGGTATTAGTTCCACCTGAGTGGTGGGGGGTGAACGTGCTTTGGTTGCTATAATGAGGAGGTTAGTCCAGTTGTAAAGAAGGTCATAAGTCCTAACAACACATAGGGGGAAGATCTTTTGTGGTGTTATGTAAATGTAGCCAATTTGTAAGGCCTCATGCACTGTAGGACTAGGCCCACCTGGCAATTGGTGTTAGTATTTTTGGATTTGTATTTTGGATTGTTTGGTAATTTTTAACAGATATGAAGAAAGGAAGAAGCACGGTCGCGGCCGATTTTTAGAGGAACTATCAAGGCATTTGCCTGGAAACAACTGTGGAAAACCGCGATAACTTACGCGCTTTAGAACACCTATACCTCGCTATACGGCCTTTTTTTAATTATGGCACTTTTTCGATTTACAGCCAACAATGCTTTGTTATAACGGCAAAAAAATGTAGCAATTAAAGAAAATGGCCAAAAAATGTGATAAACTACCACATTTTGCACAAACAAGGTCGGATTTGGCTAACAATAAAACAATTTATGGGTTTCTCTTCGTTTAAAAAAAAAATTAAAATCACAATGTATAAATAATTGAATCGTTATACGGCTTTTTCGCTTTATGGCCAACTTTTCCGGAACGTATCTAGGCCGTAAAGCGAGGTATGGGTGCAATAGATATTTTAAGGAATTAAAAATACGAACTTGTGACAAAAAAAATGATACAAACGTGTAAAATAATCATGAGTAACGGGCCAGAAAAATTGTATAAAACCCAGACATCGCAAGCTGTTAATCAAAATATATGCCGTAAAAATTTCAATATCACATAATACACACGTAAAGGTGTTAGTTACAATACGTTTAATGTGTCTCATCCTGTTTATTGAGATTCATTAGCTAAAATTTGAAACAACAACAATTTTTTTAAGGATTCCTCATCTTTCAGTTTCATATCCCAGTCATGTTAGGTAGAAGGATTTGAAGCAGCCCATCCTCTTTATACACACAATGCCATATGTGAAATTAAAATATGGATCAATATCTCCGTTGCGCCATCTTCCAATTAAATTTAACAAGAAGAGAAAAGGGGGTGGGAATAAGGAGAAAAAGGGAAAAGTGATGGAACTGTTGTCATTAAAAAAATCGATGCACTTCCAAATCCTGTCAGTCAAACTAATTATAAAAACAGGTCCTCACAATGAAACTCTTTGGCATTTTCCTTGTTTGCCCTAATAGGCCTATACGCTTGTTAGAAAACACTTTATAATCACGTTAAAAATTGTATCGAATTACACTGAATAAGCTTCACTTAGATTTCATACCGAATTACAGTGGTAAAGGACATTGTCACAATATCAAATAAAAATTTACCTTTTAAGTCAATTTCCACAACAACAACAAATTTAAAAAATTCATTGTCAAGTTAGCAAATAATTTTGATCAAAAACCACGTAATAGAGTTAGCACTTACAACATAAGTTGATAATGTGATAATTTTGAATATATTGCGCTTTTTTGTTGCCAGAAATATGGTTTTGGCCACATTTCGCCGATTGCTAAGGAGTGAAAAATGTTGGCACTTTACTGCGCATGCTCAGTCATGTGCTCAAATGAGGACCTGCCTTGGTAAAAGCGCCATAAACTGGACGCATTTGTTCATTTTTTCCATCAACTTTTGGTGTATCCGAGACAAATGTTCATTCAGCAACATGTTGATGTATTTATTGTTTAATGCCTAGTACACACTGCATGTTTCATGAAACTGAAACATTGTTTCGCAACTATGTTTGTGATATGTGGATGCCCGCCCACCAGATTTCTGCAAGCAAGTTTTATGAAACTTTTTGGTAAAAAAATTCGACGATTTTTAAAAGGTATGCGAACAAATTTTGCCTTCCGGGTTTCTTTCAGCCGCCATTTTGTATGTATAATCGTGTATGTACGTACATTTGAACGATCGCTCGGGAGGTGGTCTAGATCAAACGGGGAAAAAGTATGTATTTACGGTTGAGCCGTTAGCCGTCGGCTCGGCTCAGCCATTGGCTTAATTGAAGCAACAATCACCCACGTGTCACCACGCATATATTTGCACAAGTTTTTCCCTCCATTTTTCGGTGGAGACACTTTCATATATGTACGTACATATTAGTACACTGGCTTCGCAACAACGAGGCAGATTTCTATCAAATCACGTAGTATAAAATACGACAGTATTTTGATCGAAATCAATAGACTGGCAAAATATGTGCTTCATTCGCATTTATATTCATTTGTTGGCATAGAGCGAAGAAGAAGAAGAAGAAGTTAATATGAGAATTAATGATGGAGTCGTAGAGAAAAAAAAAACATGCAAAGAAAGGAAAGCCAAATATTAATGATTGTAAGCGTTCAAAAAGAAAAATTCCACTGCAAACATATAAAACGTACAAACTGTAGAAATACGCATGAACAGAGTGTTTTTGGATGCATAAGAAAGACAAAAATTTCAAAATAAGGGATCGATGATATTAGGATTATAAGCCCCTCTCTCTCATGCATGTACTATAAGCTGGCAAGACTTTATATAAAAAAAAGCTTTTGGTAATAGCTGCTATTTATGTCAATAAGATCAATCAATGGCGCGCTCTCTCTCTCTCTCTCTTTATATACACTGGTATAAACAGCAATTGCATTCACGGAGTTAATTCAATACACCGACTTTTCTTTATAATATATATATCCGAGAAACTTGGGTTATAATCGCATTAAACGTGAATTCATCATTCTCCGTAGCCGAAGTTAGATTAAGTTGGCATTTCAATATCACATTCAGCCGCTGGCTAATTGCGTCACAAATACACAAAAGTAGTAAAGCTTCAAAAGGTCTTTTTGGTGAAAAATGTAGACCGACGAAAATTCGATCGACATGCAACTATAGAAAAATTTCAAAAAGGATTTCAATGCATTCGAGCAAATACGAGCCAATTTAGAAAAAAAAGAGTTAAAATTTAGGTTTTCAAAGCTTATTTTATTACTTAATTGTTGTAGTCGACTACTAGGTGGCGCAGGGTGGAAGTGCGCATATATGGACCATTACATTTTCTGACCAAAATTCAATGTTTTCAAGGCTCTTACCTAGCTCACTACTATTTCTGATCAAAATTCAAGGTTTTCAAGGCTCTTACCTTACTTGCTGCAATTTCTGACTAAAATTCAAGGTTTTCAAGGCTCTTACCTCGCTCACTACAATTTCTGACTAAAATTCAAGGTTTTCAAGGCTCTTACCTCGATCACTACAATTTCTGATCAAAATTCAAGGTTTTCAAGGCTCTTACCTTGCTCACTACAATTTCAGACCGAAATTAAAGGTTTTCAAGGCTCTTACCTTGCTCACTACAATTTCTGATCAAAATTCAAGGTTTTCAAGGCCCTTACCTAGCTCACTACAATTTCTGAATAAAATTCAAGGTTTTCAAGGCTCTTACCTCGCTCACTACAACTTCTGATCAAAATTCAAGGTTTTCAAGGCTCTTACCTTGCTCACTACAATTTCAGACCGAAATTCAAGGTTTTCAAG
>JAQGAE010005819.1:0-10826 GCA_034696685.1 Julus scandinavius
GACACCCACTGGAGATCTACTGTCATGAGACACCCACTAAAGATCTGTCTTGAGATACCCACTGAAGATCTACTGTCGTGAGACACCCACTGTGGAACATCCACTGTCTTGAGATTGTCATCCACAGAAGGAAGATCCACCATGATTCAACCACGGAAGATCTACTGTCGTGAGACAACCACCGAGGAAGATCCACCATGATTCAACCACGGAAGAAGATCTACTGTCTTGAGACGCCCACTGAGGAACATCCACTGTCTTGAGATTGTCCTCCGCAGAAGGAAGATCCACCATGATACAACCCCTGAAGATCTACTGTCATGAGACAATCCTGGAGGATGATCAACTGTTATGAGACAAGTCCAAAGGAAGATCCTTCGCCATGAGACAGTAACCACAGACGACAATCCACCAGTCATGACTTCTGCGCAACCCCAGAGGAACAAATCACCGCACATCCCAGATAAAAGAGACTGTCAATAAGATCATTGGTGATCCAGAAATTCCAGACTTGTGGTTCCAGCCATGGTGCCTCACCATGGACTCTTTGAGCACCCTGCACCAGTGCCAAGCTCTGGAACAAACTACAAAAGGGGAGTGAAATCTGCCAGATAATGGTTTTGTGCTGCGGAATAACATGAACAACAACAGCCAGTGTGTACAGGAAGAGGATGCGTGACTCATCTCCCCAGACAGGAGGACTCTTGTCCACCTGGCCTCACGCAACTAGGAGGTACCACCTGCCAGGCACACCATGAGCAACAGACATCCAGGCAGACGAGATATCCCGATTAAAAAATGGGATGTGGACAGGATTCGTGGATGGCATCATTACGAAATGTAAACGAGGAAGGCGTGGCTCCTGTTCATGAATAAAACGTGAATTCCTTACCATAAAAAGCAGCAACTACTTCTAATGACACACTAATCAAGATCGTCATGATAAGCACGACATTCAGGGAGAAGGGGTTCAAAGGAACTTTCAGGTTAAGCAAAATAACAGACAAGGACACAGCCACCATGTCACGTGCCATGGTGACCATTAAAATATGATACATGTCATGGCAACTCGGGTTGCTACGGCATGTGTCATGACAACCGTTGAATATGTCGCATGTCACATGCCGCGACAACCGTGTCATTGCGGTCATGGAATAATTTAGGTGTCAAGGAACATTCAGGAGGTGCCATGACAACCATGGAATATGCTACATGTCATGACAACAGTGGAACATGTTACGGGCCACGACAGCCGTGGAACATGTTACGGGACATGACAACCGTGGTACGCTATAGGTGCCATTGCGGTCATGGAAGATTATAGGTGTCATGGAACATTCAGGTGCCATGACAACCATGGAATATGATACATGTCATGACAGCCACTGAGCATGTTATGTGCCACGACAACCGTTGAACATGTTACGTGCCATGATAACCGTGGACTATGATACGTGTCATGACAGCAACAGAACATGACAGGTACCACGACAACCGTTGGAACATGACAGGTGCCATGACAACCGTGGACTACGAGTGCCATGGCGATCAAGAAATATTATAGGTGTCATGGAACAAGTCAGGTGCCATGACAACCGTGGAATATGCTACATGTCATGACAGCCACTGAGCATGTTATGTGCCACGACAACCGTGGAACATGTCACGTGCCACGACAACCGTGGAATATGATACATGTCATGACAACCGTTGGAACATTACAGGTGCCACGACAACCGTGGACTACGAATGCCATGGCGATCAAGAAATAGTATAGGTATCATGGAACATTCAGGAGGTGCCATGACAACCACGGAATATGATACATGTCATGACAACAGTGGAACATGACAGGTACCACGACAATCGTGGACTACAATACGTGTCATGATAACTGTGGAATATGAGTGCCATGGCGATCAAGAAATATTATAAGTGTCATGGAACAAGTCAGGTGCCATGACAACCATGGAATATGCTACATGTCATGACAGTCACAGAACATGACAGGTATCCCGACAACCGTTGGAACATTATAGGTGCCACGACAATCGTGGACTACGATACGTGTCATGATAACCGTGGAATATGAGTGCCATGGCGATCAAGAAATATTATAGGTGTCATGGAACAAGTCAGGTGCCATGACAACCATGGAATATGATTCGTGTCATGAAAGTCACTGAGCATCGCAGGTACCACGACAACCGTCACCCGTGGACTATGATACGTGTCATGACAGCAGTGGACTATGATATGTGTCATGACAACCATGGAATATCATAGTGTCATGCCAACAGTGGAACATTCTAGGTGCCACGACAACAGTGGATTACGGTATGTCATGACAACCGTTGATCAGGTCACATGTCACGACAACAGTGGATTACGATGTGTCATGACCGTGGAACATTTCACAAACCATGTCACTGCAACCGACATTTCATCTAATAAGCAACTAAACTTACATGGGCAGTTTGTCAATTTGGCGTGGTCAGTGCGGGGAGAAATCCCCGAGTGTATAAAACTCCGGTCCAACAAACCCGTCCCGCTAATTAAAACACGGCAGGATAGCAATTAACATCCCAATCGTTAAAAAAAAACCCACAGCATAAACAAACAAACATGGCGGCATCTAGCAATTAGTACACAGACGCAAGGCCGAATGAATTAACACGAAAATAAGGCCAAAACTCCGACACGAACATGTTGCGCACACGCAAACTCTCCGAGAGTCGAGCAGACATGGTCAACTCTTTGCGCACAGCCATTGTTACATGCACCAAACATTGTTACCCACGCTTCATTGAGCACACAAGATGCTTGGGTACCTTCATCGAAACTTACAATTCCTCACTCACTCCCCTCTCTTTCTCAATCCCGCGACTGCGAGTACAGATAAAAAAAATCAACTCGGCTCGCAAGTTGAAAGTCAAACTAAAGACGTCCTCAGGCTTCAGGGTCGACCTTCGCACGGCGCTCCGACCTTTAGTCGTGGAAGGCTCGTCGTCGCCGGCCGGGCGAACCACTCTTTTATCCGCTTCCTGCCAATGCCGAATCGCGTAAAAACATCAACAGCGGGTAATCGAACCAAAACGTAGTATTAAGGGGTGTGTGGCATACTCAAGGAGGGTGTGTTGGCAACTTTCCAAACAGGAGGTTTTTATGAACACGCTCACCGATGCACCGGCACGAGCGCCAACAGGGTGTTTGCAAAGTTGGCACTTTAAGCCCAAAGACTCGCATACATGTTAAGACTCCTTGGTCCGTGTTTCAAGACGGGTCGGGTGCCGACCTACTCACCGACTTACTCGCCGCTTGCCACTGGTTAGTTCAATGCTGGCATTAAGTTGACATAATTGGTTTAATGTTGATAAAGTTTTACGGGTTTTTAAGCTCAAAGACTCGCATACATGTTAGACTTCTTGGTCCGTGTTTCAAGACGGGTCGGGTGGGATGCCGACCTACTCACCGCTTGCCAGTGGTTTGTTCATTGCTGGCATTGAGTTGTCACTGTTTGGTTTAATGTTGGAATTATGTAATTTATGTTGGCAGAGCTTTACGGGGGTTTAAGCCCAAAGATTCGCATACATGTTAAGACTCCACGGTCAGTGTTTCAAGACGGGTCGGGTGGGATGCCGACCTACTCACCGACTTACTCATCATTTGCCACTGGTTAGTCCAACGTTATAATTAAGTTAATGGCATTGAGTTGACATAGTTGTCACTGTTTGGTTTAATGTTGCTAAAGTTTTACGGGTTTTTAAGCCCAAAGACTCGCATACATTTTAGACTCCTTGGTCAGTGTTTCAAGACGGGTCGGGTGGGATGCCGACCTACTCACCGACTTACTCATCATTTGCCACTGGTTAGTCCAACGTTATAATTAAGTTAATGGCATTGAGTTGACATAGTTGTCACTGTTTGGTTTAATGTTGCTAAAGTTTTACGGGTTTTTAAGCCCAAAGACTCGCATACATTTTAGACTCCTTGGTCCGTGTTTCAAGACGGGTCGGGTGGGATGTCGACCTACTCACTGACTTACTCATCACTTGCCACTGGTTAGTTCAATGCTGGCATTAAGTTGACATGGTTGTCACTGGTTGATTTAGTGCTGATAAAGCTTTACGGGGGTTTAAGCCCAAAGACTCGCATGCATTTAGACTCCTTGGTCCGTGTTTCAAGACGGGTCGGGTGGGATGCCGACCTACTCACTGACTTACTCGCCGCTTGCAAGTGGTTAGTTCGATGCTGGCATTGAGTTGACATAGTTGGTTTAATGTTGGCATTATGTTGATGGAGCTTTACGGGGGTTTAAGCCCAAAGACTCGCATACATGTTAAGACTTCTTGGTCCGTGTGTCAAGACGGATCGGGTGAGATGCCAACCAACTCGCCGCTTGCCAATAGTTGATTTTACGCTTGTTTTATGTCAGCCGAGTTGATAATGGTTTTTATGTAGGCCCAGTGACCAATATCGTAAACTGCCCGTTAACAGGCCTATCGACAAGTAGTCTCTACCGTACAATAGCCCTAGATTGGTTTTCTGAAGTTGCTTCAGTTACTATACATGGCAGTAGAAAAGCACAGATGGCAGTAACGGGCTCTTCGAACGAAAATATCTGAAAACACCTTTTCAAAAGAGCTGAGGTCATGAAAATTCACAAGCTGATAACAACAAACAAGATGGGGAAAAAAATCCTTTTTCCTGGCCATTTTCCAGGAACCACGGTGGAAGCTAAAAATATGCTTACAAAATCCTGCGTGGGCTTATTGTTTTCTTTCTTTCAGATAAAAGCGATTAACAAACGCACTTAGGATGGATAAGGGCTCATTTTAATGGATCAGCTACATTCGCTCAAGCAAAGCTCATCAACATCGAGTGGAACAGGAGTTAAGACTGTAGACAAAACACGTTCACCAAGACACCAACGCGGTACCGGTTTTAGGACAACGCAACAGGTGGATGTAACACAAGAACCAGACAGTTGCTGGTTCCACAACCAGTAACATCACCATCAACAGGCACTACCACCAGGTTACCAGCAACATCATCAAGATCATTGCCAAGCCTCCACCGCTACCAAGATCGCCTCCACCGCTACCAAGATCACCGCCACCTCACCAAGCACTACCAGCAGGCCCAACAACATCATGATCATCATCATCAGCACCACCACCAACACATCATCAAGATCTTTGCTCAACCTCCACCACAACAAACACTACCACCAGCAACATTATGTTCATCAGCAGTAGCACCACCATCAACATCAAGGTCATTGCTCAGACTCCACCGCTACCAAGATCACCGCCACCTCATCAAGCACTACCAGCAGGTCCAACAACATCATGATGATGATGATCATCATCATCAGCAGCAGCACCACCACCACCAACACATCATCAAGATCATTGTTCAACCTCCACAACCACCAGCAACATTATGCTCATCAGCAGTAGCACCACCATCAACATCATCAAGATCATTGCTCAGACCCCACCGCTACCAAGATCACCGCCACCACACCAAGCACTACCACCAGGTCCAACAACATCATGATCATGATCATCATCAGCACCACCACCAACACATCATCAAGATCATTGCTCAGCCTCCACTGCCACCACAACAAACACTCCCACCAGCAACATTATGCTCATCAGCAGTAGCACCACCATCAAGATCATTGCTCAGACTCCACCGCTACCACACCAAGCTCTACCACCAGGTCCAACAACGTCATGATCATCACCAGCAGCAGCACCACCACCACCACCACCACCAACACATCAAGATCATTGCTCAGCCACCACTACCACGACAAACATCACCACCAACACCATCACAATTCTTTTTAGCTTCTCCCCTCTCCTCCCTGCAACTGTCTAAATCCCCTCAACTCACACCCTCGCTTGCTGACTGTCTAGTGGTCACCCTCTTCTACCACTGTCTACCCCCTCTGTCTACCATGAGTTGATCAATGGTCCTCGACACTTCCATTCTTGTTCTTCCGCGTTGCGAATCACTTTCCGGAAGAATCCCAAAAAACCAAACATTGTCTGAGCCTTTTCTGGCCTTGGACGCCAACCAACCATTACCATCACATGATCCTCATCATTACTACAAACATGACATCACCACCAACCATCCAGGGCGACCCCACATGTCACCACCATTACCACCATTACCACCATCATCAGCAATCTGGAAGGACTGTGAACAGTTAAGTCAGCCGCATTGTACCAAAAACACAATTTCTCGTTATCGGCAACACCGAGCAGATCAGGCTCAGCAGGTTTTGCCAAATAAACCAGGTTATCGTTTTCTGCAACCCTCGCTCGATGTAGTCAGGTGATCAAATGGGGTTAGAAGGGGTTGCCAAAAACTACAAAAATGTGCCATCCGCAATAGGAAACATTGTTTGCCAGCGCTGACGGCACACATGTGTGCCGTGCTTCCCCCACCTTTTCAATTCGTCAACAAAAACCAGGATGGGCTATTGTTGTCCAGTCTATCAACTCGGCCATCGAGCAGTTGCATTTGATGATGAGGATAAGATCCAACCATCCAGGATATATCTGATCTGTGTAGCGCAGAGACACGGGCTGCGGCGAGATTAGTACTCGCGGCAGGAAACCGCAATTAGGAAATGAAAAAAAAGAGACGAACGAAAACAGCCTCCAGTTATTGACCTGGCTGTGTCACCATCCACAAGCACTGCTGATATGGTGGAGAAAAAACAACGGATTAAACAGTCGCAACTCTAAATGTTTCCAAACACCTACTCTCGTACCGCCGTTGCTCAAAGACCCAAGACAGCTCAAGACAGCCAAATGTGAGACTCTGCAACTGTGGCAGGGTGTCATCTCAACATTTAGCTTAAGCTTGAGATGCAGCTTAGAAGAGATGTGGCTTGAACTTCAGTCTGTTGAGCAACTGCGGTACGGGCCGGGCCCTACTACGTGTTTTTACAAAAGTTAACTTTGCCAAGAACCTACTGTCCAAAAAACCTGTTTTGTTGCTATCCAAGGATTCCAAGGACCATTGAATGTCCAAAAGATTCAGTTGTTATCCATCTCCCTGTTGTCCAAATACGAACATTGCCAAGAATCTACTGTCCAAAAGACCCGTTTGATCAACTACTCAAGGACCAAATTTAAAAACTTCCAACTATCCAAAGTACCCACTTTCTAAGAACTTTATTTGTCAACTGTCTACTGTCCAAAAGACTTAATCTCAGTATTCTGCCACTTGCTTTTATCCATGGACCTAATTTGCCAACTTCCTACTGCCAAAAACAACTATTTTGCCAACTTGCACCCAAAGACATCCGGTCAAGACATAAATTACTAACTTACTGCTAGCCAAAGACCTAATCTGCCAACTTTAGACTTGCAAATGACCAATTTTGCAACTATCGCACTTTCTAAAACATCTGCGGTATTACTGCCAACTGACTGCTAGCCAAGCCAAGGTCCTATTCCAAGGGATTTTCCAAAGACCTACAAAGTCCAAGGACCAATGTCCGAATTTCTCAAATATTTTGCAAACTTCCTACTAACCAATGACCAATTTTTCCAACGTTCTACCGATCAAGGGCCTAATTTACCAACTTACTACTACTAACCAATGACCAATTTTCCAACTAGATCAATGACGAATTTTGCCAACTTCCTATTTTTTTTCCAAAACACCAACATAGCCTGAAGTATTTTCTTCACTTCCTGCCAGCGAAGCCGCACGATCCGCAGCGAAATTGCCAGCCGTGCCGTGGTGACAAGAACCTAATTTCCCATCATCCTGTTGTCCAAAGATCATGCCAACTTTCCATTGTTGTAATAAACATTGTTGTAAGAAACATTTCCCAGTCCAACGGTCATCGGTACCTCACAGGCTGCGGCTGTACGCATCACCAAGCGGATGACAGGTTCGAGGTCCATAAAGGAGTTGGACAGGAGGATTTCTTCATCAATAATGGTTCTGGAAGATTCGATACTAAAAGACTCTTCAGTTGATGTGCTGGCATTGGTGGAATTTATTGATGAGCGGACAAGGAGCTTTAAATAAAGCCGCACGATCAGCAGCGACATTACCCGCAATGCCGCTGTGACAAGAACCTAATTTGCCATCATCCTATTGTCCAACTTTCCATTGTTGGACATTGTTGTAAGAAACATTTCCGACGTCCTTTAGACTTTTCCCAGTCCAACGGTCATCGGCACCGCACTGTTCCTCACACGCTGCGGCTGTACGCATCACCAAGCGGATGACAGGTTTGATGTCCATAAAGGAGTTGGACAGGAGGATTTCTTCAACAATAATGGTTCTGGAAGATTCAATACTAAAAGACTTCAGTTGATGTGCTGGCATTGGTGGAATTTATTGATGAGCGGACAAGAAGCTTTAAATAAAGCCGCACGATCAGCAGCGACATTACCCGCAATGTCGCTAATTTGCCATCATCCTATTGTCCAACTTTCCATTGTTGGACATTGTTGTAAGAAACATTTCCAACGTCCTACAGACTTTTCGCAGTCCAATTGCCCAACGTCATCCATTTCCCAATATGCTACTACTCTTACTCCCAAGAATTCATTGTCAGCACCTCAATGGCATGAGAAATGCACTTGGAATTTGCATTGTGATTACCGCATTGCTAGAATTGCAAAGAGATAAAAAAAAAGCAACAACTGCGAAACACAAAAAAAGAAAAATGAACAAATTGGGTCAAACTGCTTCCTCGAAAATGCGGCCAAAAAAAAAAGGTACGCTGATTACCAACGCAATGTTGCAGACAATGAGCGATTAAATGATAATCCTTGTAGCTAGAAACAGAAATGCGTTAGTTGCAATTCATTACTTTAACCCTGGAAGGCTAGTTATCTGCTACAATAAATGTGCCACTCTGCAGATAGCCGCAAAGTTGCGCACGCAGCAGATATTCTACTCATTTCAAATAAAGTATCAAATTTTGCCAATAAGCACAAGTGTGCCACTCTGCAGGTAACTTGCAACTTGCAGACACAGCAAATATTTTACTTCTCATAACACAGTTGCTCAAATCACATGAGTTTGAGATTGAGCTGTGTCTCAAGTCCCAGATACATACCACAGCCGCACAGAAAATTTCCAAGACGGGCTCAAGACAGCCAAATGTGAGACTCGGCAACTGTGGTAAGGTGTCATCTCAAGATTTAACTTAAGCTTGAGATGCAACCTAGAAGAGATGAGGCTTGAGTTCACCTCATACCAGTTGGTTAAATCATATGAGCTTGAGATTGAGCTGAGTCTCAAGACCCAGATACATACCACAGCCGCACAGAAAATTTCCAAGACGTGCTCAAGACAGCCAAATGTGAGACTTTGCAACTGTGGTAAGGTGTCATCTCAAGATTTAACTTAAGCTTGAGATGCAACCTAGAAGAGATGAGGCTTGAGTTCACCTCATACCAGTTGGTTAAATCATATGAGCTTGAGATTGAGCTGAGTCTCAAGACCCAGATACATACCACAGCCGCACAGAAAATTTCCAAGACGTGCTCAAGACAGCCAAATGTGAGACTTTGCAACTGTGGTAAGGTGTCATCTCAAGATTTAACTTAAGCTTGAGATGCAACCTAGAAGAGATGAGACTTGAGCTTCACCCCCATACCACAGTTGCTCAAATCGCATGAGCATGAGACCGAGCTGTGTCTCAAGTCACAGATACATACAACAGCCGCACAGAACGGGCATTAAACATACGGTAACAAATATAGCCAACAAGCACTAGTGTGCCACTCTGCAGGTAACCACTAGACAGAATTATGCTGAAAATAGGGTGTTGAATGTTTAATGAAAAATGTTGAAATTACGAAAAATACATACTATATTGCCAGTTATTGCAAGCGCAATTTTCCAGCGGAGTTGCGGCAGTTAACGTTCTGTAACAATGAACAGAATAATCTTTTTCTGTAATATTTGATACGGGTTGCTTGACTCTCACAAAGCTAGAGAGCACACTACCCTCTTTTTTCTACTCCTTCAAAATTACCCAATTATAATGAAAGAATAAGAAGCAAGCTTGACCTCAATAAGGAGTTTTCGACAGTTCGTCTAAAACTCCAATTTTGCTGTAAATTTCAGATTTTGACACAAAACACAACTTGCAATTAGCCTAATTTCAGTCCAGCGCCTCCTGGTGGCAAAGTCAGAGGCCCATACGCTACCAGGGCAGCAGCTGAGGGGGCAGCCATGTTGGAAATGTAATGTCAGAGGCTCATACACTACCACGGCAGCAGCAGCCATGTTGGAAATGCAATGTCAGAGGCCCATACGCTACCAGGCAGCAGCTGAGGGGGCAGCCATATTGGAAATTCAATGTCAGAGGCCCATACGCTACCACGGCAGCAGCTTAGGGGGCCGCCATGTTGGAAATTCAATGTCAGAGGCTTATACGCTACCACGGCAGCAGCTGAGTGGGCAGCCATGTTGGAAATTGAATGTCAGAGGTTTATACGCTATCAGGGCAGCAGCTGAGGGGGCCGCCATGTTGGAAATTTAATGTCAGAGGCTTATACGCTACCACGACAGCAGCCGAGTGGGCAGCCATATTGGAAATGCAATGTCAGTGGACCACACGCTACCACGGCGGCAGCTGAGGGGGCAGCCATGTTGGAAATGTAATGTCAGAGGCTCATACACTACCACGGCAGCAGCCATATTGGAAATTGAATGTCAGAGACCCATACGCTACCACGGCGGCAGCTGAGGGGGCAGCCATATTGGAAATTCAATGTCAGAGGCCCATACGCTACCACGGCAGCAGCTTAGGGGGCCGCCAT
>JAQGAE010005820.1:0-10826 GCA_034696685.1 Julus scandinavius
GCTCGAGAACACATGCTCGCAAACCGTGCTCAGGCAGTGTAAACGGGAGCCCATCCAGCATGTTCGCAAACGTTTGTCAACGTTGCAAACGTTCACCAACGTTTGCAAACGTTCGCGAACAATGCTCGGTTGGTGGCCAGGCACCTTTAGATGTAATGAGAGGTTAAAAGTATAATAAAATAATTCAGATTTATTCATGCTTGCTGAAATAACTATTTACAAGGCAGCAAAACATGAAACATGTTAATGACACAACAACTAATGGTTAGTTAAATTTAAGCCCCCTTGTAGAATTTCAGTGTAACTGAACATTCTAGAAAAAGTCTCGCATTCCCACAGAGAGAAAAGTGATATAGCTTTGCCGTGGTTTCTCTCTTAAAATCTAATTCAGCTCTCTCTGTTTTAGTTCTCTGCATCCCCTTATAAGGCTCGCAACATCCAATGGCAACTGGGCAGGAAATATCCAATATGCCTCATGTGAGGTCACCTGTATGCCTTTGAATTTGTTACCTGGCTTAAGTAGGAGGAGAATATTGGGGGTTTGCAAACAAGCTTAAGGGGTTTGTTTGCTTTGACGTAACAAAAATGGGGGGTGAGAATTTGAACCCAATTTATGCCCTTTTATGGTTATGGCGTATTTCACCTCTAGCACACTCGATTAGCGCATCATTAAAGTCTTGGTGAATTAACATAGAAATTCCTTACATCTAAGATCTGGATAACTATGAACGCTTTCGGATTTCCTATTAATATTAGTCCCCAACCGAATAAATCCCTTTCCTAAAATGGGTCGTCGCACTATTAAATTTATCATAGGTTATCTGAATGACATTGAATAACAGGCAATGCTAAACAGCCGCCTGTTACTATTTTTTGAAAAGATTGGTGACTCATGCCTTCTTTTCCAGCAAGACAACTGTACAGTACACAAAACAAAATCGAAATGGGTGTGGTTTATGGACAATGGATTACCTACATATAATGGATTGACCACCTTGTTCACCTGATCTCAATCCAATAGGAAACCTGTGACCTTGTACGACAGGACGCCTGAGGTCAAGCATTAGGCATATAGAAAAGGCGGCCTAAATCAATTAAAGGAAAATTGGTTAATTTTTGTTCCCACTAATTAACCAATATTTTGGCTACGTCCATAGCCAAAACTATCTCACTAAAATAACTTACACTCAGAGTTCCCTGTAGGAACAAAACAGGACTTAGTTTTGTCGCCCGCTGCACTCCATCGATCATCCTAAGTACCTTTTGTCAGTTGAACATGATGGAATAGTGAAAGTGTTGTTGTCGATAAAGCAGGGATGCAAGCTGAAATTCCAAGTTTTGAGCTGAGATCCCACCAAGGACAAGGGAGCCTCTACCAGCTGAACAGTTGAACAACGTCCCAGGTTCGTACCAGGGTCAATTCAACTGACATAATGACTGTGTATCTGAAAGGGATGTACTGGAGTACAGATGTCCCTATTTAAATAGTATAACTTCCAGAGATATGCTCTCTAGTCCCTGAGAGCCCCAGGGGTGTGATAGCCTACAGGGGTGTAATCAGGGCCTATGTAAACTTGAATAGTTTACATAGTTTAGTTAGTGCCGACGCCGGCGGTCGAGTGGATTACGTGCTTGCCTCTCAATCCTAAGATGCTAGGTTCGCTCCCAGGTCAAGGTCGGTGGGAATTTTACGGATGGGAAAATTCCCAAAGTGGCGGCTCTTTCGGATGAGAGTTTAAGCCGAGGTCCCGTGTTGATTGTTGCACTTTAAAGACCCCTCAAGAGGGGGTGGAAGTCCCCCCTTGTAGGCTAAATTTCCAGGTAGGTGTTGAAGGCCCATCCCCTGGCGTTGGTGTTTAGCCCTCGTGTTGCAGAAATAGGCCAACATTAAAAATCACCAAACAAACAAACAAACAAACATAGTTTAGTTGAAACCGCTCCCCACGTGGCTCAGATCAAGGCTGTTGCTTTTTAAGGCACTCTTTAGACAGAGGACGGGACAATGGTAAAAGGACAGTCATCCTTTCTAGAAGACACACTTTGCTGGATGCTGACCTAAATCGGTCAGCACTTAACCCCACCTTAGGGCAAACTAATAGAGGAGAGTGGTAACCTCCCTGTCTACCCTATTGGTGGAGGCATTCCATAATACACTTGTATGCAGTTATGCATGTGCCTCCATCTTGATTTTCGAGCTACTTGATTCTTCTTGTTCCTGATCTCGACCTGAATGGTCACCCTGAGTTGTGTTCTAAGGAACTTGAAAGGAGGCACATGGCATAAAGCCTACATGTAAGTTTTTGCTTGAATTTGAAATGTTTAAATAAGTGTATTTAATTCAATTAATGATAGCTGCAACACCTTACTAATGTGCAGGGAGTGTTTTTCCAAGTGAGGAATAAAACCAAAGGCGGCTCAAACAATTGTGGCTTTTCAGTTTCTTTCTTTGTGTTTGCTTTTAAAGGGCATGAAGCCCATCGTTGCATATGCGGACAAACCCATTAGCATTGGACAGTTCTGGAAGCCCAGAAAACCAAGGTAATGCGTACATTTTATTTACAGCACGTTGCAAGTATTCCAAGTTCAGGAAATTGGCAAAATGTCTTCCTTATAGGATCCTGGTTCATTAGACCTAGGATTTCGTTTTACTGATCCTTAAAGTACTCTCCCAGTGCTTTGGACTCCACGAGGTCAGAAGAGTGTTTCTTTGTAAAAGCAGTTTCAAGAGTGTAGACCCTCGAGTTACTGCTTTAAATTAACGTTTAAGCAATCAACACGTTTGTGCCTTTACCCAGCATGTTTTTCGATGTAAGTGATCCATATGTTAGGGTTAACAAGGGAAATAATATTTGAAACTGTACATGGTCCTGAAAACTCATCAGGAGACCAGTACTCAGCAGTGTGAACGCTATTCCTAGCTCGTGCGTTGTTTGCACTTAGTTCCCACTTCATGGTCAAGCTGGAAAGTCCGTAAAAACAACAGAACACAGGGGAGTTCACAGCCTCCATTGGTTGTCCAACTGATCCAAAGGAGATACACATCTCTTAAAATTTGGTTTCTAACTTTTCTGATCACTCTGCACTGATTATGGGTAGTCACTGAATGACCACTAGAAACGGTGGGCCAAAGGGACCTTCATCTCTGCAGATCGCTGCTACCGGAGGATCCCAAGTCCCGCCATCCACCGAACCTCCGAGTGTTGACAAATACCCGGAGACTCACCCGGTAGAACCCACCTATTGGGATCTTACCCTACAGGAACTGGCTGATAATTAGTGCCCAACGCTTTTAAGCAGATCTGTCTTCTCCAGGGATGTTTGACAAGAGTTTGATGGATTCAGGGTCACCATTAGTGGTAGGGCACACCCGACCTCAATAGTGGAAAAAGTGCCACCTCCATCCATCCTTTCTAAATCTAACCATGCGGAGACAGACACCTTAAGGACAGCCCTGACACAAAGATCGTCAGGCACACTATCCCCGATCGATCTAGCTCACACAATGAATCCGCAGTTCAACGGTAAAAATGCTGGCAGTCATCCACCCTTGCAGGGGACAACTAATCATGGCATACTACCAGCAGAAATCAGTGAGCTCGTTGTCTCAAATCCCGAACTACAGTTACTCCTGCAATGGGTATACCAGCTAGCTGAACAACAACTTGATGGTCCGAGAACTTTTACAGCTGAGCTTTACACGGATCAAGGTCCGAGATCTCCTACAGCTGATCCTTGGGTCACTTTATAGTAAGGTGCAAAATTTATTACCTCATATTGGCAATGTGCACATTTGCAATCATGAGAGCAATTAACGTTTCAATTACTTATAATTAGCTTCATGCAACTTATAAATGGCAGCACTAGAACAAGAACATCACTCTCTGCGATACCTGCGTCTTCAAGTTCATGTTTGATCTGCTTTGTTAACAGGCTGCACGATACCGCTTGCTGGACTGTAGGTCGGCTCCTTTTCAACAGTGTACGTGAGGTGCATCCCCCAGCACCCAAATAAGTCTGGACTTTCTTTGTTGGCCCTACCGGATGAGGTATTATGTTGAGAGCGTCTCCATGCGTGCTGGCGAGTGGCAAGTAGGCAGTCCTTCATGTCTCGTGTCACAGCGCCATTTACGGAATGTAATCCTAACAAGATTTAGTTGTAATTTCCCCCTCTTGTAGCCAAATAAACCTTAAATGTAATTTGCATTGTGCACAATGTATTTTGGTGAAATTCCATCCATGTAGAAATGTTGGAGGAGCACGAAGGTGACCAAAAGGAAAGGTCACAAACCTTTGGTCAGCCCTAACCAAACAAGTTTACAAAGATGGAAGAGATTGATTTCAATGTGCTGCATAACTTGAACTCCATGCCAAAAAGAGCACTATAGGCTTTGAAAAAGAATGGAGGCCATATTAACTATAAATTTATCATTAATTATACATTTTTCAGCACTGGTGGAGGCACTGTGGCCTCCAGTGTCTTATTTTATTTCGGCTAAACACTTCCTGTGCATGCAATAATACTCAATCCACTTTGTTTTTGTGTATTTTAAATGTTTTTCTTAAATCAATTATTCAATTCAATTCATCTCAGTTATCTACAGTCAGGTAGTGGGGGTTGTGCCCAACTTCAGGCGAATGATTGTTAGATTGAATTTTTACTAAATCAGGAGAATCGCCAGGTAGTCTATTCCATTGTCTAATCATAAGCAAAAAAGAACCAATAGTAAACATCTGTCTTGACATAAAGCTATGTCAAAAGATTTGAGTAATTATCTCTAGTCCTAGAGTGGTCGTTAGGCGTGAATTAAGAGAAAGGTTAAAATGTTTTAATACCTCATAGGTAAATTTTCACGTCTGGACCTCAACGTGTCCCAATTTAGAGTGGAGTATTTCTGTCACACCCACAAAATGTTGATAACTACCCTATAATATTTGTATTGCCCTAGGCTGGACTATCTCTATATCCTGAATACAAACCATCCTGTGAGGGTTCCAAACAGGAGCACAATATTTCAACATAGGGCAAACCAGAGTTGCATAGCCAGATTCCCTTTCATTTTCCATACATTCTCAAAGTACGCGTTCAATGAATCTAAGGCGTTGGTAATATAAGCTCCCAGATACTTAACAGCATCAATGCCAGAGAGTTGAACACAATTCAGTATGTACTCAGGTTGGAAGGTTTTCCGTTTATGAGAGAAACACACCATCAAGCATTTCATCCTATTAAATTTTGACGGCCATTCATTGCACCAGGAAGACAGTAAGACGAGATTGGTGAGAAACGTCTGCCTTCATCCACTTCATCATATATATTGGAATCATCCACAAAAAGTTTTGAATTACTAGGCAGCAACTTTGGAAGGTCGTTAATGAATAAGTGGAAAATAAAGGGGCCGAGGGCACTACCTTGGGGTACACCAGAGGCAGTGGCGGTCTTAACAGGGTGCAAAGGGGACATTTAGCCACTGTGCCCTCGCCTCCTGCGCCCTCCTGACCTCCATAGCCGTAGCAAGGGGACACTGTAAAAACATGTAAATGTGGAAACATTATTGTTTTTTGAGATTTTTGAGAAGTGTGGAATAAAAGTGAGAAATTGTTCTGTACCAAATTTGATCCCAAAAATTGATTTGTCGCCTATTTGATGGCTGGTGCAGCCATCCCAATTTTCAAAGAGGCAACAAATCAATTTTGGGATCAAATTTGGTTCAGAACAATAAAACCTTATCATCA
Organism: Julus scandinavius; assembly: GCA_034696685.1. NCBI lineage: Eukaryota > Metazoa > Arthropoda > Diplopoda > Julida > Julidae > Julus > Julus scandinavius. The sequence goes on from JAQGAE010005820.1 coordinate 5,734, forward strand.
AAGTAGGGTCCATATGTTGTAGTCCCATGGGCCATGGACCAAGTTAAAAAGGCCACAAATGAGACGTATTTAATCTAACAAAGATATGTCCAAAACTATTTCCCAAACTTTGACAGTAAGCATTTTTCATTGGAATCAGTACTGATTGGAATAATCTGAAAATTTAAGGCATTCACAACAATTTAATTCTAAACAATGTTGTTAATGTCTTACTTTTGAAGACAATTTCATCTTTTTATTGCCTAAAAATTAAAAAAATTAAAGTGTCATGAAAACTGTATTGGAAGTTAGAATTTTAAGGTATGTTCTAATTATTTAAATAGCATCCTATTTTATAGTATGAATATGTATTTTCAAATCTACATTCAATTTCACAAAATTCAAGCAAGATTTGATGAAACGATTCCAAGAAAAAATGCTGTACATTTAGTGTGAAAAATTAACTTGTACTACAAAAATCTAGCATATTTCAAGGCAGAAAAAAACTACATTTGGACAGGCAAGCAGTGAAAATATGAACACTGCTGTAATTACGGTTAATTTTAATCGTTTTTGTAATTTATACTTGGAATTTTAAATTGACATGCTGAATTAAACACAATTAATCGATTTGTCTTAAATTCGCATGGACCAAAGTACCCCGGTATAGGGCACAGTGGGACAGTCTTCTCAATCAACTTTAATATTTTATAGCAAAAAATCTAGTAGCTGTAAAATGACGACGAAATGTATACAGATCCTGAGGGCTTGTATATTACTGTGTAATTCTTTTAAAATGCTACAAGTGAAATATTTCCTTCTTCTCCCCACCCCCCCCAAAAAAACTGAATTCTAAATAGTTTAACCAGTGTGCTCTAGTCTCCCCTACAGTTTCTTTGACCGAAATTCAAATGTTCTGCATCGAATGCAGTTTTTAAGCCCGAAAAATGCAATTTTTAGCAATAAGAGCCAATTTGTTAGCAGGAAAAGTGCAAAATTTTCTGCACTAGTAGTGTAATTTTTAAACTAACAATCCAGTTATACAGCTGGAAAACGACTAATTTTGTGCACTATAAGTGCAGATTTTATTTCCGAAAAACGCTGTTTTTCAGCAGCAAAAGTGCAACATATACAGCACTAGAAGTCCAGTTTTTAAGCTCGAAAATCTAGTTTTATAGCAGGAAAAGTACCAAATTTTCAGCACTAGTAGTGCAATTTTAAAAATCTAAAAATCCAGTTTTACAGCTGGAAAACTGCTAATTTTGTGCACTAAAAGTGCAGTTTAAAGCATATCGTCCCTAACTTCCTTGTTAACCCTAGCAAATGCTAGGCTACTCATTGTCCAAAATAGGACTAAGTTCGGCCTAATGCCTTAAAGGGACGCTGAACTCTTCAAATACTCTTAAGTTGAGACAGGATATTGAAGTTCCCAATATCCCTTAAAATAACCCCAAAACAAATAAGATTAACAATAGATAAAGGACTAACAACTCCTGAGACCAATTAGGCAAAAACTAATTAGGTCACAAAGTAAAACTTCCCCTACAACCCCTTAAGCTCGAAATAGCGGAACACTAATTATAGTGGTCCATCTCTGTCACATGTGCTTCTTCCCAAATGGTATATAAAGAGTCTCAAAACCATAGTTAGAGAGAGAAGGAGAGATAGCCAAATCCTATCTCCCCATGATGTTTTAGGCAAAAGAGCTTGCTCCTGTTAATCCTTCTATAAAGTTTCACTGTCTTTGCAATAAAGAAATACATAGAACCAAAACCCACGAATTGGACTCTCTTTACTTTCAGCTAAAATTCATACTTTTATACAAGACTTACGGTATAAGTCCTTGTCCTATCACTCTCCGAGGCCTACTTCCCTTGTGCTATCTCCTACGTACGGCATCAAAGTAGTTTGGCCTTAAGAATGCCGAACTCCGATATCTTTGACTGAAGGCAAACTTTGATCTTCCCTTACGCTTCTCAAGCGATGGCGTACAAACCTTAGGACTCACAATAAGTAGTGACCTCTTAACTGGCAACCAACAGTGTGGCCAAACACCAATGACCCTAGACAAAAATCTCGTGCTCTAAAAGTATTCAGACCTTAATACCAGTTTTAAACTAAACAGTTTGATAACTGGCGTCCAACAGCATGGCACGTACCCCACGAATCGAGATCAAGAAAATCTCGTGCTCTACAAGTACTAAGCTCAAATACCAGTTGTTATCACTGATCATAACTGGCGCCCAACAGCGTGGCTGAACACACACGACCCAAGAAATCTTGAGTTCAACTGTTCAAAGAGCCATAATACCAGCAAACTAAATAGTTCATAACTAGCGCTCAAAAGCAATCGCAGTTCATAACTAGAAAGCAACATAGTGAGAAACATTCACCCATTAAACTGTAACTCCAATTACTGGCGCCAAAGCCAGCATTGCTAAGAATTATTCTCAGTTCAACTGAACAAATGTTCGTGAACCAGAACTCAAAGATAGTACTTAGACATTAAATACTGTCTGTTCAAATGCTAGCTAACACTAAATAGTGTTAGTTATTCCTCAGTGCGTAAATAACAAAGTAAAGCGAATAAGCCATTTAGACTTTGAGCCCAAAGGGAACACCTCACGCTCAAACACGAATGCACAAAAAAGTTCTGACCATGAGTCCCAAAGGGCACACCTCGCGCTTGAACATACGTTTAAAGTGATTATTAATCACAAAGCTATTCTGCAAAAGCAAGAGTAGGAATCAATCCGAAGTACGAAAAGTACTTTTTCCTACAACAGCCAAACTGGCCCCTGTAGTGACCAACATTCGAACCACTCGGAATTCGATAAATAAAACCAGTAAGATGAATACCGAGCAGGTAAGTGGCGTGAACTGATACCAGAGTCAAAGTTTGACTCCCCTTGATGCAACGATCAGAGATCTGACTGCACCAAGTGAAATTGACTAATCAGTTGTTTGGACTTAAGAGTTCAAGAAAAACTTAGCCTACGCAGCACTAATGTCAATCATAACTTCCTCTACCAAAAGGATAGATGAACTTAACAAGCGTCAGTGAGCAAAGCAACTCACAACCTTCCAACCAGTTCTACAATCTGGGGGTGTACAAATGTATCAATCATAACTGGCCCTCCTACAAACCCAAATGGAAACATCGCTCCAGTCACTTCGGCCTTAATCAGTCTGAACTCTGGATGCTCGGTAATGCTCGGACTAGCAAATGCATCTACAGTTAGTACCGAAGACACTACACTAAATAGGGCAAGTCAAAAGAAAATCGACTACAGTGAATATGATTTCACTGAGGCCAAAGTGGGAACAAGTTCCGCTCATAATAGAAGCCAACAAATTAACCGAATACCAAGGATATATGCCCTCTTCTGGTTATTGATCGGTTAAGCTCGAAGCTTCTGGTTTAACGAGAGATACAACTCCGAAACCGATATGAAACATACGAGACAGATATTGTGCTGTGCGAACAAATTAGTCGCCTCAAGCAACGCGAGTTTCAATCAACTCGAGAGTTCATTGAACTCATTATGTCTAAGTACCACAAAATGTCGTACTTACCCATGATTCAAATGATAGTACAAGTCATTTTTCAGGCCTTACACCCCTCAATATCCAGACAGATGTTGAACAGGTAGCTGGTGTTGAAGCAGGAAAACATGCTTCTGTCTGTGCAACAATGGCGACAGCCAATCTAAAAGGAATTGGTTAAGATGAAAGCTGGCATACCAGTGCTACCACTAACTGATACTCAGATTAGATGGAGTCATTCCAAACCGAGTCATAGTTACCACAGAACTAGTAACACAAGCCAATCTCGAAATCGATATTAAGGCTCAACTCAGACCCAACAGTCATGTTCTCATAATGGTCAGACATAATAGCTCTAACCATTATCATAGAGGAGGCACATGTGGAAATCCACAGCCTACACAAACAACTGTGCCTCAGCCGAATACCACGTTTACGCAGAACACTGCTTCAGTGAAGTAGAATAGGGTTCAGTATATGAAACTGGATGACCCTCAGCCAATAGCAGCCATGAACCTTGTCCCAGAACCACAGCCAGATTGTAAGGTCTGTGGTAACAAAGGTACAAACACTCAATTGTCCAAAAGGGTGTGGAAATAGGTTTTTAAATAATAACCTAGTCATTCTGCCAGTTTGACAACAGCTAAACACAGCTATCGCCACCAGCTCGCATTCAGGAGACCTATTAGTTTACGCAAAATGTAGCTTGGCTGGTGTGGAACATCAAGTACTACTTGACCTGGGAGCAAACATCTCCCTTGGAGGAAAGCAACTCCACGCGCAACTATAAAGTCAAGGACAACCCATGACTCGTTGCAGACATAGCGTACAGCTTGCAGACCAAGTGAAAAATGAGTACGAAGCATTACTCGCCACTGTCGAAGTTGTACTCGAAGGTCAAACCTTCCGTCAGGAAATCACAATCATCCCCTCGTATGATCAGTCGATCAAGATACTTAGAATATATTTCCTAAGATACGCAGAAATCTTGATTGACTGCGGAGAAATCCAATGGCAATTCAAGAACCCTGTCATACAAAGCATAGAAGCAGAAGCTCCTATGAGAAAGTTCTTCCCAACACCAGCATGGAAGTCTCAAATGAAACTTCCCAGGTGAACCACATGCGTGTGCCTGAAGCCTTGTAAACTGTCACTCTTCAAAGTGATGAAGCTCCACATCTCTGCAGTAGATCGAGATTAAGTCAACCGACTACTGGAAGTACATCGAGGGATCTTCGAAGAACCCGAGGAAGCAGCAGATGTACATTACAAAGGAGCGATGTCAAGCCTGACGCTCAACCATCAGCAGTTAGGGCGTATACCGTATCACCAATGAAGAAAAAGATTCTTAGAGAGAAGGTAAATGACCTCATCAAGAAGGGATACATGGTACCCTCTTTTTCTCCTTGGGCAGCACCATCATTGCTGGTACCCAAGCCTGGAAATGCCAGTGAATATCGTATGGTCACGGATTTCTTTGCACTCAATGCAGTTACCATACCAGACAGATATCCACTACCTAAGATCACTGATCTAATGGCAGAGATCCAGATCAAGCTGTACATGTC
>JAQGAE010005821.1:0-10825 GCA_034696685.1 Julus scandinavius
ATTCAAGGAAGGTGACTTCAATTATTCAACGAATGTGGTGCCATTTGTCTCGAATATAACATTTGGAGGAGCAAGAGTGTAATGGAGACCGAAATGTTGGCGTAGTTGGCGAAAACCCAATAAATGTTAATACTTCATCAACAACTGTAAATTTCGTAATTTCCGCCCTGAGAGTGCAAACAAGATTAATCACGGGCGTTAGTGTATTGGAAAACACCTAGTGGCGTTATTAGTTGGTGCGAGAGTCGCTTGAAGAGCACCGTTGCCATTCGTTTGCCACTCGTAAATCCAATAAATCCAGCGATCGCTTCTTGTTCCTGTGCAGGACTGCTGAGGGCTGCTGTCCTACAACGTGTATTTGTTTAACGTAAGATGTTCATTGGAAGCAAATGTTCCGGTGGCATAGACCTGCCATGATTAAGCTCTTGGAATTGCAGGGAAAGAGAGTTTTCATCAAACTCATCGTGAAATGTAAAGCTACGTCCTACAACGTTTTTCCCTCATCAAACATGATGGAAGGGAATCGCTTTTGATGAATGCGGATGCACCGGCGCACCACTCTCTAAGTTATTGCATTCGGAGTCAAGTTTCGAAGGGCTCCAATGTAAACTCGTGTACACATTGGCAAAACAAAGAACAAAAAAAAAGAAGAACTCCTCTATTGTTTTTACCTCTAGCAATTTCCTTTTCGAGTGCCAAGAAGGTGAAATAGACGTTACCCAAAATATTTGCAATTGTTACTTCCAGATTTCCGTGGACATCACAATTTTCTCAGACTCGGGAGACTCGATTGTTTTTACCTTGAGCAGTTTGATCGAGCGATGATAAGATTGATCTTACTTAAAAATAAATGAGAGTCAAATTGAGCGAAAAGCTGTACACCCACTTGACACAATCAATTCTTTAAATTTAAAAAAATAAAATTAATAATAAAAAGGGGGTCCAATTAAGGCTAACCATTTCGATATGTAGCCATGCTTATACAAGAGGGACAGCTATACCTAGTCATGTCCCTACAAAAATAACATCTATTACCATAATAATTTCCAGAAGATTACAAACTTCACTACAACAGACAGCTAAAAATGCAAAATCGTAAGCAAGCAAAGGAAGGATTTTCTGGAAATTAATACTAAGAACACACATAATAATTGACAATTAACATCAACAATATTTCCACAATTTTGTCAATTACAAATATTTTGCCTTATAATACGAATGGCTAAATGTTGGATGAGACGGTTGTATATGTGGACACAGCTATAGTCTTGTGAATATCGAATGATGGCTGGTTCAAATTTTTTTTTTCATCCATTAAAATGCTCAACTTCTAATCCTTCATCTATTTTTTTTCCTCGGTCTCTTCATTGTTTAGATTCCATTGAAGAGTAATTTGGGATAAAACTCATCAATGCTGGTTGTCCATTAGATGTTTGATATATAACGTAAAGGTCCATCTTCTTGTCCTCACCCTGTTTATGCTTTCAGTTGATGTCACTCGTGTACAATGTGCCGCACACAACTCCTGTATATTTCAAATTATTTAATTTTGGGCCGAGAAAAAATGTAATAACCATTGAAGGATTCCTTACTTTGGTTTCTCTATGCAGGACAGGACTGCCTTATAAATTTCTCATGAAATAAAAAATGCGTGTCTATTTCCCAGTTTCTCATCTGTCTGAAATACGTGCCCATCACTGGATTGCGAATTACGCTAGGAATGCTCAAATTCACTGAATTGATCGTTGGATGCTTATTTTGATGAATGATGACCATTGGTCAGAAGCACAAAGCCTGTGTGCGGAAGATCGTTCAAGCATTTAGCTATACGTCCCTCCTAAATAATGCGAATAAGAAATTAATCAGATTTCAATCATTTGCAGGTAGTATAAGGATGGCTTTTTTTTCTTCTAGATAGTCTTAATCCCAGCACATATGTTTCATCCCGTTCATATAAAAATGTGCCTCTAAGCAGAGTTCATAGACACATTCGGGTGTTTTAATACTCGCTAATAGTCTTTGAAGAAAAATGATGTGAAGTGTGTGAGGAAAATTAATTTTAATATTATGAATCACATTAAGTAATGCATATTCATGACGCTTTTAATGTTCAGTAAAGTAGGCTATTTTTGAACGAGTGCAAAGTGAAATGATGAATATAGCGTGCATCGCGGCTGTATATAGGAGTGCAAATATTAAGCACTCAAATCTGTCAGTGTTAGAAATGGCATTAAGGCTGCAATAATCTGAAGCACGCATCGAGATAATCACAGCAACATGTTAACATCTTCCCCTATTTGCCGCTTTCTGCGTTAATTGGCTGTTCAGGGAATAACAAAAGGTTTCTGTTACACCGGCGCATTATGAATGCGTTGATTAACAAGACGAGACATTCATCTCGCTTCCCAGATTTGCATTTGCAGAGGAGATTTTTCATCTGTCGGACAAATTAGCATGAGACGACATCAAACTTTGTCTTTTTCCTAATAACTTAAAGATTTATGTTAATTTAGCGCGGCGTTGTGCAAGGGGAAATTTGCATAGGTTACGCTGCTCCATGCAGCGATTAATTCATATTAAGAGGATATTGGAATTCGTTGAATGCGAGGCTTAATGCGACTAGGGATAATGAGAACAAATTTTCCTAAAAAAAATCATGGAATTTTAGTTAAAATCAGAAATGGCCGTGATTTGGCATATTACGCATTTCGGTAGTGATTTTGCAATGAATGACATAGTGGCTACCAACGATCTTGACTAGCTGAATGCTTATTCTATACACTGTGATTACCATGCCTTTATTTAAAAGATATAGTTCATGACATTTTTGAAGAAAATTCATGCAGAATTATACGTAAGTTAGCTTCTCGTGTGATATTAATTAGTATAGCATACGTGACTTTATATACAAAAGTTCTTAAAATTCGTGAAACTTTCAAGAAAATCAGGAATGATTATAGCTTGTGTATTCATATGACAGACTATTGGTATTTTCACATTGATTTGAATTGAAATGAGTTTTAATCGAAATCTCCCATTCGACAGCTTATTGTCCATATCAGATAATGGCGTGCATATTCTCAAATTTAATGAAATCATCAGATCATCAAATACATCGATTTTGGTATGTGTGTATATACTGCATTATCACCTTTTTCGATGATCCTCTGCACTTTGATTAATTCGTATCAATCCTTTTTGCAATTCTTCTCTATGTATATGTTGTCCTTTTATAAAATATCATGGAGTGCAGTCACTGCTAATTTAAGAGTTGCCTTCTACTGTATGTATTTGGACTGCATACTGAGGTACATTATTTATGATAACGGGCGCTAACAATGGCGAAATAAAGTGCAATTCGTCTATCAGAAAAAGGCACTAATGTACTTAATTATGAGATTTTAACGCTAATGATGACAACACTTTGCAATTAATGAGCTAAAATGGGGCCAAAGGAACAACAACTTGTATACACTTGTATCATTAAATGCTTGTTGTAAGAGCCAGAAAACAAAAGACACTTATTTTCATTATGCTTCGCGCATATGTGTCTCTCAATGAAAGACACATTAAGGCCCACTTGGGCACTTTTAGGCATTCATCGTGAAGCTATAGCGCATTATACGGGTTTTAAGAATCACAATCATACGCAGCCTTTCATGTTCGGAAATTTAGAGACTCGTGTACAATCGACCGATGTCCTTAATGCATGTAATATAAGATTATATAAGAACGTTCTTTTTGGAAGTACCTGCCCTTTGATCAATATGAGATACAGGGAAACAATGGCCTCTAAAAAAATCATTGAACGTTAATATTTTTCTGAATAAATGGTTACACTGGACATAATAAAATCGATTAGCTTGCTATGCTATCCATATAGGGCAGGATACCGATTATAAATTAATCTAGTGTGAGATGATAACCCCCGTGACAATAATTTTAAGGGAATCTTCGTTTTTTTGAGGATACTTTTAGGCCATGTTTCATTTCGAGTAATTTCTATATTTACAAGTTATTACAAACTATCACGTTTCGCAGGCTATTAGGAAAATAATTCGTCACAATTATATTACTGCTATTTCATAAACTTGTACATTTTTTTATATATGAAATTCATAGTTATAAAAATGTATATAAATGGTGAAATTTCATTTGCAGTAGTGTTTTACACCGATCGTTTTTTCCATTACTCGTGTAAGCTAACAATTATTTCTTTTTCTCTTGCTGGATAGCGTTTTATTGCATAAGCCCCTTTAAACTCTGGTTTTTTTCTTCTCTATACCGAGATCGTTTGATTTTAATTTGTTCCGCACATCGATTTAAGGCTGCAGTCAAAATGAAGTATCAATTCCATTAGAAGTCGGGTCTTTGCCCATAATGAGTACATATGGATTTTTCCTAGTTGCCATTGATTGAAATGTATGAAGAGAATTACGTTTAATGGCCACATCAGATTGCAGTTTTTCCCCGGCCTCTTGGAACCCCCACAGCTCTTAAAGCCCCATTTTTCAGAGCACCGTTGCACCATCTGTCTTCGTGCATGACGACGATGATGTACATGGGGGTAAATGTCCAATGTGTTCATTCTCATGCTGCCGGATATCCGTCTAAATTAAAATTTGACAAAATACACTTTTGAAGAATCCACAGCCTTATATTTATATACTGATTTCGTTGATGATATCTAATACACGAAGGGTGCTTGCACCTTAATTTAAAATTGGACATCTCCACGAGGCTCTATAATAACATTTTGGATCTGGGGACTCGTATACTAGAGCAAATCAACGAACGGCTTTGAACATGTAAATTAGGTAATAAAATGAGAAACTTCCTTGCCGTGCCATGATGTGCATGAGGAATCAATGGCCTTGAGGTACTTACTATGCGTAGAAACCTTCACAAAATATTGTAATTTGTAATATTTCAATGAAATCAGAAAAGAAATGTGCAAGTTTCTGCGAAGAAGGATATGTAAAAGATTTCAACAATAAATCTTAATATTTATAAATATTCATTGTCTTTGAAATATTTTGTAAGATGCAAATAGTCTAGAATTATCCTAAGTTTATCGACAAATTCTCTTTGTATTTTCTTATGATTCCTTTGAATTTAACTCAAATTTCTCCAAGCTGCACTTAGTTTCTTAAAATGTTTATAAAATACACTAACGATTCTTTTGTGATATTTGTGCATTTATGGTCTCGGTTTCTGCATACTTTGATTTTATCTTCTCCTCATGCAGTGATTACACCCAGAAGGTTGTTTATGTTCCTCTCCACCATTGTTTCTGGAGCTTTTTGAGCAATCTATTAGGATTTCTACTCCCACCTTATTAGCAGTGCCGATAACTGTGGACGATCAAAGCTTAATTATACGATAGCTGCTGTTGCTGCTGATAATCCTGCATTAAGATGGATTCGGTAATCGTGCAAGGAGTGACGCGATTGTCCTAACCCAGTAGTGGCTGTCATTAATGCGATGCTGCCAATAGATAATGGCGGCCGTGAGGAAAAGATGATTGGCAAGGCCATTAATGGAGTCTCTTGGGGTCAGAAGAGATAAACAGGAGGCAATTAGAAAGGCTTCAGCGAAAGGAGGCATTTGGCAAGGGCTTTTATGGCCGGGCCTCGCTGACCAATCTATCAAATGGTGTAATTGCGAGCTGAATAAACTCGGATGTACACGGGATTGCTTCTTATAAATTGCCATTGGAGATCTGTAATGAAGAGAGAAATAAGAGGAAGTGTGTCGAGCAAATAAAGAGGACTTAAGATTTCATCTTCTTCAATCAAAGCTCGATTCTCTACTCCCAGCTCATTTCGGATGAATCTTTTACATCTGTAAGTTGAGGCCTTATTGCAGTATTTGCGCCGGAGATTCGACTCAACGCAAACGCGCAAATACAGGGTCACATAAAACCTTAAGTATGCTACTAATCAAGGAGCAGTCCTTGGAATCCGCGGCAAATCGTGGATGTCCTTATGCTCTTTCTAGGCTTACTGTCATCAAACTTACTTTTAGTGGTCCATCAGATAAACCGACCCCTGGTGGGCGAACTGCTAGCATGGATGGACTTCTTAAAATGGTTGTAGAAAACAATCTTGGAATTCCTGAAGCCAAAATCCCATCAATGACAAAATGTGCTCGATAATTATATCGGTCAGACGTGAACCTAGGTCTTTATGTCTCCAAGTCGTACAAAAATCAACTAAAGAAATCATGAAACATTGGTATACTTTTAGTGCGGTGTAATTAAGACCATATTGCAAAGACAATAAAAAAATTATATAGGAAGGAATACAGTTTATTCGGTGAAGCGAATTAGTTTCCTAACCAAAAATTCAAAATATCATGCAATTTTTACCTTATTAAACATTTGTCGATGGTGAAACGTAATTCACTAACCTTCAAGTCAGTCCGAGCCTACATGTGGCATAATTATGGGATGACAAAATTCGGTACCCTTGCATGCATTGTAATTTAGGCATGACTGGAGAAAATATTGGTGTTCATGAGTGCTAAATTATTAAAATATTTATTGTGCATGACGTGAGCTCAAGATTCCAAATTTGATTACTTACTTTATTCCAATTAAAGTGGTGATTGATATTTTTAAAATAAACTGTAGGTTACCGAAAAATACAATGACTTCCAAGCTTAGCTAAATTTCGTTATACACGATTGCATTTTATTTCAGTTGTAAGACGAGGGACATTGAAAATAAAACTAACTATCGCTCTGTATTTCTATAACGTTTCTTTTTTGTATATTTTCAGATTCTTTCCTGTGGTCCATGTTCTCAAAAAGACAATCGGTGTTAAGCTTCCTGCGTATAAATTTGAACTCTGATCATAGTGAACGACGAAAAACGCGGACGCCCAATCCCCCAACTGCATCTGGGAGCTGAGGAATCCTGTGTTAGACCAGTGCAGGTCAAGGGTTAGGTCGTATCCCACGAGTGCGTATCCGTAACCCAACAGTCCCAAGTGGCTTCCTTAGTTCGTCTCCCATTGGTCTAGCGTTCGTCCTCGGAATCTCACGGGTACGAATCCCTGGATCGAAAGGAACCTCTGGCTCCCCTCTCCAACGAAGGCATGGGTTTGGGTGTCGAAGACATCGAAAATAGGTAAAGTCCAAAGTTTTCGACGCTTTTCATTAAAAAAAATATATTTTTTTAAAGTTTGTTGTTTTTCATTCATTGAAAGTTAAAAGGAATTAAGTTGTTTTTAAATACCTTTGATATAGGTAGATTTTATGAATATTTTGTGATAACCATTGATGCTGCTGAACAAGTAATATTTAATTTAATGAAAAACTCAGAAATAGCGAAGTAATCTTTCAGATAACAGGATTCAACCACCCTTAATTCTGCATGCTGCCATCTTTCAGCTGTTCACATTTCAAATGCTGATTAGTAGTTGTGTTGAAAGGGTCGAACGAGCGAGTTTTTCAAAGGTAAACTACGAGTGAAATGGCATCGGTACTTTTGAGTTTATCCTGTTTGGCTTTGTATAGGCGAGGGGAATGAATCTTCGCCAATTTCCAGCATTTGAGCCAGAGTTGATCGTGCCATATACTCGTGTTTATACTTCCCACTAGATTCCTTTCTTCTTTTGCTGGCTGCCTAGCTCTCAATTGCTTCCAGATTTAGGAAGGTTTTAAATGAATTCGTCGCCAAATCCGTAAAATCAACAGTGAGAGGCTGCTTAGCTTATTCAGTGCGTGAGAAATTTCTAAGTACCGGCAGGATGCTCGCTCACTCGCCTCCAAAATACCCGATTGTGTTGCCGATATTGGTAGCATAATAGCTGCGTGTGAGACAGATCCCAACTTAGTAGCGAGTGGATCTGTGCGGGGGTAGAAGGCATTAGCTGGAGAGAAGGAAAAAAAAAAAGGTTTTTGTGTTTGTGCGAGCACTCACGGTGTATTCATTGGGCAGAAAAAGGTCTGGCAACCAAGTGCCAAATCCATTTTGCCTTGGCGGCCATCGCAGTCCAAATGCCATTATAGCTCTCGCCAGTTCGCCAAAGCCTGTAAAATAATCTTTTTCTAAACTGTATTTTGTCAAATTCCTCTTAGCAGTGACGTATAAGAGCAACCCATTGGACGCTGCACCCCTGTCATCATCCCCCTTGCTCCCATCTTCCCTATGGAACGAGGGTTCAACAATGGCCATTTCTGCACAATGATTTCCATCAAAATTGTCAGCAGCGGTTAAGAGCCGTGATGCATAATGTATAGGTCAACTGAAACTTCTGTATTTTCTGGATTAGATGAAGAGGAACATTGATGCCGAATCGAGCCCCGGGCCTACATCATTGTACCATTTAATTCCTATTTCGGAGAGATTAGCGTTTTGCCAATTTAATAATCCTTAACCCCGTTATGACAAGAACACCTGTATCAGGCGCTGCCCACCATTGTTGGTTCGACTGAAATAACATTGGAATTGACAAATTTCTGGTGGTTAAATGGACAATTGATTATTGTATTTTTATTTTATAAACGCATGTTGCCCGCCTATATGCACATCGTTGGTCTACTCATGTGGCATCAAGTCTTGGCAATTGCCTTTTCAGTAAACGCGATTATAAAATTAATCAATCTTATCCAGTTTTCTGATTTTGTATATATATCGGTGTTCCTATATGCTGGAGTTATAGTGGTTATGAATAGTTGAAAAGGTGATTACTGGTCATAGTCCTTGCATTCAGTTCTTACACATTAGTGTTACTTTCTTTATTTATCACTACAGTGGTCCATTTGCTTTTTTTTTAAAAATATAAGTAATTTATTGACAGTGTAGTTTTATTTCTGAACAGGGTAGGCATGGATTATGCAAAGGCTAAATAACTTAAATTTAACGCAGGACTAATCCGAGAGGAAGTCACAGTGGGTCATTTCATGCATAGCTGAATTCCAACTTTTGTTTAATGTTCCGATCATTGGATGAGGGTAGGGGATATTATAATCATCAATGATCGTAAAATGCAGATGACGCAAAAGCTATCCATGCAATTCCAGACAACATATGCTGCCCAACAGCTGATCAGACAAAATGTCTTCAGGTATATGTGACCCTCGCTGTTGCCAGCCCAAGGGGGATGGGGGGTCCTAAGGGACGCTGAACAGAGCTCATCCCAAGCCCAACAACACGATCGCTGACAATCCTTGTCTGGCACGTCCCCCGGCGAGGCCGCACACTAGTGGATCCGGAATTCCGATAAGTTTCCAGGCACAAAAAGCCTATTAATAGTCGTATTAAGGAACGGGGCGCATGGGAACGCATACGAGATGACCGTGATAAAAAATGGCGGGGAGGCCAGCACTCAGCGTGACCACTGACATTGGCGAAGAAGTAAAGGCAAAGGGCTTCTTGTTGCATTGGCAGCAAGGAAGTCTCCGAAGGGAAGCGTTCCCAGAATGGATCCGGACTATGGTATACCGGTGCATTAAGGGAGTGGGGTGAGGAGTCTTGACGGAGTTATTGATTCCCGGTGGCTTTTAACGTGTACAGAGTACTTTCACTTAAGTAGAAAGCGAGTTGCGCCATCGACTCTTTTCTCTCTCTCTGCTCGCGTATAGGGCCAATAGTGATGTATGTCGGAAAGAGCGTGTAAACAATCTTCCTATTCGTCGTTGAAATTGGCCTCGGTTCTGTCCTGCCGGTTCTGCCTTCAGTTAATGGGTGCATCCATTACAACCCTGTTACATCCGTGTAACTTTGATTCTAAAGTTGTAAGCAACACGTAAGAGCATGTCAGCCGATCTGCTTCCTGAACCGATACCGAATTTCTACATACGTCGATGCACGTTAAGCCTAATGTACTTTCCGTGTACCGCTCCGAGTCGTCACATTTGTACATATTGCGGCGGCCCCTTTGCCCCCCCCCCTCCTCCCCCCCTCAGGCCTCGCGTGTCGCTAGAGCTAATACGAGTTGGGGGGAACGGATCCCCCGCTCCTGCTAAAGAGCTCCACTCTATGCATCCTACTATAGTATATACCCGCATAATCATTCGTTTGCCTCGGCGACATTCACGCTACATTGCGTCTTGAGAGGTAAGCATTGCTTGCCTCCCTCCCGTTTCTTCCTCAAGCTTCTTGCGAGAGCTACTTTCTGCTACGGTTTTTAAGATATTCCTCCCTTAGGCAGTATAGGTATAGGCTCGAAGCACCAAGCCTTACCGGACTTGGAAGAGACCGAATATGAAACTTTTGTGAAAACTTTATGCTCCTCCCATATATTCAACTCGATCATCTGCAATTTGGACTTCCACTCTGGCCTCCTGCTTAAGACGTGAAGGATTTAATAACAAAGTCATTAATTGGTCCAATTAACATCTTCGAGATGAAACAAGTGTTTTATCAAGTTTTATAACTTGTAACACGTTTTGGGTTCATTTATACATATACGTGATTGTATATATCAAATTGATTTAAGGTTTGTTTAAAGGTTTTGAATTCTGTTTGCTGCATTAAGTCCAAATTTTACATATTATTGATTCTAAAATTCCAACCCAGAAGATAATTGTAAATTACAGTGGAACCTCGATTTACGAACTTAATCCGTTCCTTGGCTTTATGTGTGGAAATAATATAGACAGGAAATAAATATAACAGTAATATTAGAAGAAGGGAGTTTAATATATGCATCCATGATTTCCAACATTATAGGAAATAAAGACACTCACGTGGTGTCGTCATGCTGACTTTGCTGTGAATCAAGTTCATCCGCAGATTCTGTTTAAGAAATTTACTTTAACAAACATTGTTTCCATTAGGAAAATGTGTATTATTCTGCTCTATTGTGTTGTTAAT